>JASDQU010240681.1:196919-220480 GCA_032191745.1 Picea mariana
ACTAAAAATAGTAAATTGCCAAATTTTCTAGAAAATTGTTTTGAGCCAGTCGGAAAAGGTGGGTGGCCACTGATATCCACCTAGATCAATCCTCCCTCCTTAGGAAGCAATGGTATCCATTTCATTGAGTTCTCGGGGGAGAGGAAAAAATGTTTGCTGAATTTGCATCTTGGTGAGCTGCTTGCCTTTCTGGAGATGTCGCGCTGCTCAGTTTGTGGAAGTCTGTCACGAACCTGTTGAGGCTGAGGTTGTTCAACAAGTCGAGATACATGAGAGGACGATGTGCAGAAGGAATATTTTTGCTTTGCTGCAACCTTGTCGACCTACTTCTGTTGGATAGAAGGTGATTGGGGCGAAGCTGTAGTGGTTGCAGTGTCCTTTTGTTCCCATTTTGAATAGATTGTGAAGAAGCTGAATTTTGTAGTATGAGATACTACCTTGCGGCATTTTTTAGGTGGAACAATAGTCGGAACTACCTCTGGTATTCTGTAGAGATGACCCCCTAGAGAAACAATGACACTGTGGGGTTGAGACTCATAAACAACATGGTGATTCCACATATATGGTTGTCCCAAGAGAACATCATAGACATATAGTGGGGAAACATCACATAATACCTCATCCTTGAAGGGTTGGATGCCATATGACAATTGACATTGCTGGCTGACACGAAGATCTCGTCCTTGGCGAAGCCACCCGATGTTGTATGGCTGCGGGTGTGGTGTTGTCGACAATCCCAACTGTTTGATGACCTCTGCTGAGATGATGTTCTTCTAGCTTCAGTTATCAACAATAAAATGCAGCGGGGTCCCCTTCACCCACATATGTGAATGAAAAAGGCGCTCCCCCTCTTTAGGATCTATTGGTTCTTATGGTTGAATTGCTGCGGTCGTGACAATAACAGTGGGGTCTGCGTCAATGATATGTCCTTTACCAGTATTTTCAGAATCATATTCTGAATCAGGGTTCAACTCCTTATATTTGATCTCGGCCACCAATGATTGTTTTGAGCGACATTCATTGGTGTTATGCTAGGGTCTTTTGTGGAACTCGCACCATTTTTCGGTGTCCTTCTTTGTTTTCCCCTGACACTTCTTTTCCCATGTCTTGGACTGGTTTTTGGGAGACCATTTGTTAGGGCCTCCTTTTTCATACTTCAGTTGTTGCGGATTTGCATACCCAAACTCCCATTTGTTTTGGTGCTTAAATTTATGCTCAATTTTAACAACATATCGATAAGCAACACCGAGTGATGAGATGTCCAGAAAATCCATTTCAGTCTGGATGTATCTGTGTAGATCCCCACGGTATTTCAGAACCAAATGTCACTCAGAGTCTTTGATACCCATCTTGGTGTGCAAGGTATGGAAGGTATTGGTGAACTACGAAACTACTTGGCCCCTCTCTTGCCATAGTGTGGTCCATCTCATGTACTGGTCCTCATAGTTGCCAACAGGGTAATATTGTTCCTTTACCACATCCACAAAAAAATCCTAAGTGGGATCGAGCCCATATATTCTAGACTCCTCTGTGGAACTTTGCTCCCAATAAGTTTCCCACCAATGTTTGACATGAGGGAGAGCTTTAAGGAGTGAGAAGGTGATCTTTTCTTTGTCGAAAAAATTGTGAACAGAGAAATAACCTTCTAGCAGAGTTAACCATTTTTTCTAGGGCTTCTGCATCTATCTGTCCTTCAAATACAATAATATCAAAATTAACTTGTACCTTGAAAGGCGAGGTGCCTACAAAGTGGGCGCTTGATGAAGATGCGCCTGTTACTATCAACATGCGTTGAAGGATGTGGGAAAAATTCTTCGTCATTTCGTCCCTTTGTCGCGTGAGAGCTTGCTCAAGCAACAGACTGATAAGATCATCCGCTCTGTTGTTTTTCTTTTCTTCCGCCATTGAGGGTTTCTTGGGTGGGCGAGAGCAATTGTCTTCAAGAGAGACAAGCTCGATACCCAAATTTCTATACTCATACCTCGTTGGGGACATGCACTGAAAAAATGATAAAGAGCAGCCTACTATGATACCACTGATCCAGATTGTTTTTGGCACGAAATGAGATCGGAGATATAATAAAGAAATGCACAGAGATATCACAGATATTCAATAATATAATAGAAATGTATCAGAGATGCAACCATAAACATAGATATACAGTAATAAACGATTTCTATTAATGAAAGAAATGTACAGAGTCTGTAAAAATACAGAGTGAAAGACTCGTTAGGATGGTGGCAGCTTATCTCTGAGAAGAGATGTGACGGCTACTCGCATTCACAAGAAGATGATTACAATGAGGCTTTGAAGGCCTTTTTACAATAAAAAGGAATGCCAAAAGTCCTAGACATCCAAAAACATAACCCTAGGAGATGAAGCACCAAAATTCATGTGAGCCCCGTTTGGGTAAGTTAGTACATCAACTTCCCGGGGTCGTAAGTTTTGCATACGATCTCGGTTTTAGGTGTATGATAGCTCATTGGAAAGGTATCATCTAGGAGATTCATTTTGGGGTATCAATCATGCATTCAAATATCATTGAGAACCTCGATCTCAAAAAACCTCCATTTGGACCCTCAAAATGGCCCCAGAAGTTAAAAACTACTAAAAATAGTAAATTGCCAAATTTGCCAGAAAACTGTTTTGAGCCAGTCGGAAAAGGTGGGTGGCCACTGATATCCACCTGGATCATCCCCCCAGGGGAGGCCTTCCCGGGGTAATTTTTGAGTTCTAAAACCCTCCCACATAATAATTCCTCATGCCAAGATTTCTTATTTTAGATTTGATGAGCTAAGCATGAAGTTTGCGAAAATTTTATCGTTGGCCCCTTTCACCTGTCACTAGGTGGGTCCCATGGGGATGGGGTCCTTTCACAAAGAATAAAATGAATTCTGGTCACATTTTAGGAAATATAATTCTTCCATATTTTAGGTATTAGGAAAATATTACCAACGAGCTATTATGGGCCCTATTCTGAGTCCATAAGAACCCCTCTACGGAGGACGCAAAGTTAGCGTCACCCGAATGGCCAAAACCAATAGTTGTGACTTCCTGGTCTGATTTTGTTTAGATTTGTGTTTTAAAAGGAAAAAAAAACCTTGGCATGGTGTAGGGAAGTGCGATACCTTTCCAATTCTATATCATGTGCTTGGTTTCGACCCCCAATTGGTAAGAACGAGCCTTCACAAGTTCATGACCACATTTGGACACTAGATTGGTTGTAGTGGTTCAGGATTAAAAAAAAATTGTTAAGGGGTTTTAAATCAGAGATTTAGCGATGCCATGCTGTAATGGATTCAGATACCTTTCAAGCAATCCTTAGTTGCCTCATTCTGACCTCATATGACCCAGTTAGAGCTATCACAAGTTTGTCAATTATTTCAGGAAAAGGGGGAAACCAACTCATGTAGCGAGTCTTCATGACAGATAAAACAACCATTAATGGACCCAACACACAAATATATCTCCACCTCATCAAATTAATCATTGATACCTTTTTGACAGTACTTCATTTCCGGAATTGGATATTGTATGGCGATGTGGTGCCTCTCACAAGATTGGGTGTCATGTGGGCCCACCAACAAGTCAGGGGTTTTAAGCAACAATTGTTCCAGGACGAAATTGAGGGGTGAGGTGACATTATTTCAGATTGGTGACCACATATTATCGACGGGCTCATCGATACCTTTCTAGTGATGTGCTCTGCGTCCATTTCTGACTCTGTCTCATTTGGAAACTTTTTTGGGCTAAGTCAACAAAGTCATGGTCAAAAGTCAACTTTGACTTGGAATAATTTTCGAGGAATATTAAAAAAAATATAGGAAAAATAATAAAAAATCAGAAAATTGGGGAAATCAAGGGAGTGAAACGCAACCTCCCTCATGTAAAATTTGGAAATTTAATTTTTTTGAAAAAATAAAAAATACAAAACCCTTCCTCTCCCCTCTCTCAAGTCATTTTGGCATTTTTGCTAAGGGGGGATGAAGCTATGCAACATGTCCTCAATGGAAGAGGAGAGATTTCAGACAACAAGTGCAGGTCTTCATTAGGCAACAAGCTATAACCATGCACCAACCTTCAGACAAAGAGCCATGTAACCATGGACACCCTATCTTCTTAGCCCTACTTTTGATTGCCCAAAGGTTTCACTATTGTGTTGGTTATGGTGGATTTTTGCATGGAAAAATGTTATTTCTATCATCAGAATGGTTGTTTTAGTGCTGGTTCAGATGTGAAATTGGTTGTTTGTTCATGTTTGTTGGCTGGGGTGAATTTGTTTATTTTCATGTGAAATAATTCAAGGGGGACGGGATTCAAACCCCTCTTGGGCACCATGCCCCTTTAGAGAATTAATAATTCTAAGTTTTGTTGAATTTATAGGCCTATGCATGGCCATTTGTAGGCTTTCAGCTTTGAACCCTGTTGAAACATTTATTTATTTTAAGCTTTAGACTCAATTAGGTTTAATTCTCGTTAAATAAAGACAAACACACACTTGGATATCACCATTGATGAGGTATTCCGTTTGATACAACGATCCTAAGTTCTTGAAAGTTATGGAGCTGCCCCCTACTTAAAGGGTCAAATCGCTGAAAACAATCTTCAAAATATCGAGTTTTGGGGTTTCGCAGACTTAACAGTCCAACATATAAAGAGTCTCAATGTCCCAACATGCGGAATCATGAAACTGCGATAAGTTTTAAGCCATGTTAATTAAAGCATTAAAAATGATTAATACAAATTAATCACATCACAACTTCGTGATTCAGGGATCAATGTCTCAAGCGATCACCAAAGTCCCGATATACGAAATTGTGAAACCAGGTTAATTAAACGATTAATAATGATTAACGATAATTAAATCATATCACAATTTAGCGTTTCAGGAATCCCGTGTAGAATGACAACTTGAAATCTCGATACTCGAAGTCGCGAAAACCTTAATTAATCATGATTAATTAAAAGGTTAAACTTGATTAATATTTACTGATCAAATCATGATCTTGTGATTCTGGGATCATAACTTAAAATTAAATAAGATCGCCTGGGACTCCAAACCCCGAAATTGATTAAGGTTAAACATGATTAATTAATAGGATAAAATTTGATTTATTAACACCTTAAACAATCTTATCTTCTGTAAAGTTTACGTTGGTTTGAAATGCAGGTAAATTCAAATGATCTCTATGCTTTCCCAGATCATGAAATATCGACCATTAATGACATTAATAGCTGATTTAGGGAAATGATTTCAAATAAGATCCTGCTTTATCACTCAAATCTTTTGAATAAAGGAATTAAACGCATTGTTAGAAAAGGTCTACACAGATTGATATGCTTAAGGCAAAGAAGATATTTCATTTTCCAAATTACATTCTCGTTTTCACAAAGCTTGCGTAACGAGATACTCAACCCTGTGTGTTTTCCGTGACAAATAACAGGATTGTGTTTTTTACAACTGCTACCATGCCACCACGAAAAGAAGCTAAAGTGACTAGTGAGGGTTCATGCCAAAATTCAGAGGTTACCTCTGATACCTCACCCAGAAGTATAAGCACAGTTAAAACGTGGACGAATGTATTCAACATTCTAGAGTATGAGCTAATAAATTGCCCTGATGATTCAAGCGACAATGAAAAGGAAGACTTGTCTATCAAATACAAGACCATTTCTCAAGCAGAGATGCATAAGGTAGCAACAAGCCCGAGTCTTTTACCCTACAATGACATGATTAAATGGGCACTAGATCATGTGGATGTACAAACTAAAACTATTTTCAACTCTCAAAAGGTGGTTGTTGGGTCATTTCAGCCGGAACACATGCAAGTGATGTATAAGCTATATCCAACATCAAACTTCACTTACAATACCATTTTTCTAGAGAATTTCAGCAAGGAGTGTGATCAATATGGGAAAAATATTCTGGATTTCATCAAGGACTGGTTCTCACACCCAGAAAATTTCAGAGCTGATTCTCACGACATATACTCAATCTCATCATTGCAACCACATTTCATGTATATAGCCATGATGATGTGTAGACTGTATGGAAAAGAGAACACAACCCATTTCTTTCTACCATGGGTACCCATTATACACACAGTGGCAGAGGGTTATTCTTTCGACTGGGCCAAGATATTGTCAGATAGTCTGTCCAGTGAGATTACAAAATACCAGACAAAGAAAGCAAAGGGGAAATCAACTTCATTTTTTATGTCAGCTTATATTATGGATTCCATCTGTTTCATGATGCCTTTCCCGCTAATGGGTTGGAGCTGGAATCTAGGTAGTGCATAACCAATTCATATTTATCATTCAAAACTATGGGAAGACAAGGTGAAAGATTTATTTTATGAAATCTGTAATTGGGTAGCGGTTCCAATGAAAATTGTTATTTTTGGTCACCCACCTCCTAGAATTTCAGATACAGTCGTGGCTAACCTGGAGCACATCTCTTACATCAAAGTGTTCGGTTGTTCAGTTCCCCCATATGCTTTACCTCAATTTTTACCAGACCGATTGGTGTGTCGTGAGGTCGCACAACAAACTGTACTCGGCAGGATTAGCAAAGAACTCAAAGTCATGCAAAAAAATGTATGACCATATTTTCCCTTATAGATTGGTGTATTTTCTTTATTGGATTTTGGCTACTCCAACGTGGAAGCTGCGACAATAGAAGAAAAAAAACTGGTTAACATTGAATTTAAGAAGCACAATCTGCAAAAGATTGTGGGTAACCATATGGCCAGTTGCAATCTTAAAAAATATGAACATGAAGAATCCCCTCAGGAAGAAGTGTTCCGAGGGGTGATATCTTACCAAGAAATTCTGAGCCAATTTCGAGCCATATCACAGAATAAAATGGTTGATTTTTACAACTTCCAAAAACACCGAAGGAGTAGTCTTCTGAAAGTATTACAAGGGGAAAACCCAATTTCTTATGCTACACAACAAACAAAGACCCAGAATCCAGAAGTCGGAAGCTCTAGCAATCTAGAAGTCCTGGAAAACTCAGAGAAGTCTGAGATCTTGACTCAGAAAAAGGATATCCTGATGACAAAGGTATCTGATGACCAGACCAAAGATCAACCAGAAACATTAACAAAGGAAAGAGAAGATAGGCCACTATCATCACCAGATAAATCAACTATAGATGAAACTGGAAAACAGTTATCCACAGAAATCGACAACCCTATTCAGGGTGTCATGTTGTTACCGTCCACTAGAGGAAACCTCAATACATAGGTAATACTCATAGGAGATCTCATGCCTATTTCTATTGAAGAGATACCTCCCTCTGATTTCTTTTTTAGTAAGAAAAGGAAAGCTGCGGTGAATAAAGAAATGCACCAGAAAGAGGGTGCAAGAGTAAAAAAACACAGAGTATTGTTGGATGGGCAGAGTTTGGAAGATGAAGATTTTTCTACAGAGGTAGCCCTCTCTTTGGGATATTTTGCAACAACTAACCTATTCTCAGTTGATAACCTAAAAAAAATACTGAAGTAGAGAAATCAGATGATAAGTCAGTTGCAAAATCAAATAAGAAATGAAGAAAAGAATGTGAAAGAAGAAGTCAATAAAGGATTGGAATAGGCTAGAGCTAGTGATAAACAAGAAATCCAAATGCTCAAGTCCAGTCTTGATGAGATGCATAATAAGATGCAAGTAAGCGAAAGATATATTGTCCAACAAGATGAGTTGATAAGACAATTGCAAGACAAGGTCAGTTCCACTGACAAAATGGTGGTGGATATAGCGCTATTTCAAGATCAAGCGCTAGAGGTGACAAAGAAACTGGAAAAGGCTCAACAAAGCCTGTTCTGTAAAGTAAAAATCATCCAAAATCATTCTCAGGTGATGGATGAAGAATTAAGTAATATTGTATTAAGAGAGAGAGAGAGTTTATCGTTGCTCGAACTACCTTCCAAGAAGCGATTATATCATCAGCAAAAGAAGGAAGAGCTATGGCATTTGGGTTGTCTATTTAAAAGGAAACCATAGGTGATATTATACTAAAAACTTGTGAGTCAAACATAGCCGAAGGTAGGAAAATGGCTAAGGAATTGAAAGAATCATGTGAAGAAGTTTTTTGTTCACTTAAAAAAAATTTATTAGGCTTCAATAAAGAAGATAGTTCTAGAACACTGGGTCAGATTAATATAGCCAAACATCAGCTTGACATTAAAACAAATATGGAAGAAGCACAAGCTGCAATATCATAGATAAAACATGTTGATATTGCTCAAATAGATAGATGGCTACTAAAGCCTAATCTACAACTGCAGTCTATTATTTCAGAGGATAGACGGATAGAAGAAAGATTGCCTCAACTGGAAAAGAAATTATACATTTTTTAGGCTAATAACTTAACAGGGTCTTCCAGGTTGGTAGCCGAATTTGTGAGCAGGTGCATCAAATGTATTGAGTAGGGAAAAGGTAGTACCTCTGGAAAAAAATGAATACAATCTGTATACATTATCTATTTTGGAGCTAGAAGACAGGAAGGGAAAACATTCATGCCATCATAACGAGAAGATCAAGAAGGTTGCAAATGAAGCATTTTAGTTTCCATATTTTTTAATTTTAATTATTCTGAAAATAGAGGAATTCCAACCGTTTGAGGTTGAGAACTTTTGTATAAATACATATTCGAAAGAATGAGAAAAATGTTGCTTCTTACCAGTTGTAATTAAGAAATCTCTCCTCATTGAGAATTAATACAAGTGCAAACCAGAGATTCCACATTTCATCTATTTGAGTTATGTGTTCTTTTGTCTTTCCATATTCCAACATCTTTTTCATATAGTTCCTTGATGAATTCCTAATCGCAATTTAGTACAACGTCTACTGTGGTTATATTTCATTCATTTATCTGATGACAAACATTTTTTCCTCTGTATTGGCTATTAGAAAATACAAGACCTGTGAGTAATTAGATTACTATATTTTATGCTTCATTAAAGGTTACATTATCCATTTTCTTCTTCTGTAACAAAGTAATATTCTTCTGTATTTGATGCCTTGCTTTTTCTAACAGCTTTATGTTTTTCTCTCATTACATCCAATATTTTCAAATTTAACTCAGACACGAAAAAAAACCTCTGAGCTGTTATACTATTAATTCAATTTAAGGAATTTTCTCACATAAATGAGATAGAAAAAAAGAACATTACAAACTTTCCTTATTTCATGATGCCTAACATTGTGCTTTGAGCCTTAAGTGCAAACTCAGGAACAACATCTTTTTGGCACCATTGACAGGGACGGAGAAACGAAGTTATTTTTCATTTTTCCTTGGAAGAATGACATTGGTAAGTTTCTCTCTTTGATAGTGAACAAAGATTGAATACATTATAAGGCTCATTTTTTATTTTTCACTTGGCGACTCCACAATTAATAAACTGGCATTCGGTCGAAGGAATACCAGACAAAACCCTGATGATAAGCAAACCACTCTTGTTTTCGACCCTGAAAATTTTTTAAAACCAAGGGGATACCTTAAGAAAACCATTGCGTCCACCAGTAAAATTTACCAACCTAAAACCAAACAGTCTAATGCTAAGGTTCCACTTGAACTGTTAACTCTGCAAGAAGTTTCCACCCAAATCCTTTTCAGAGAAACGTCAACTGATAGAATTGAAGCCGAAATTATAAACCCCAAATTGGTTTTATCCGAGATAAAGGACAAAATCGATTCAAATACCCCTTTTGCTAATAAAGGTAAATGGCTCATCTCAATACCTTCTTTGATTGATATTCCATCAGTTCCCAAACTAAAAAGTCCAACTTACCGAAGTATTGAAGAATATATCTTACACTCTGATTTGAGTCCCGCTGGTTCTCCCATTT
Organism: Picea mariana; assembly: GCA_032191745.1. Taxonomy (NCBI): domain Eukaryota; kingdom Viridiplantae; phylum Streptophyta; class Pinopsida; order Pinales; family Pinaceae; genus Picea; species Picea mariana. Next base: position 206,772 of record JASDQU010240681.1, read on the forward strand.
ACATATCCTGCAAATCTGAAGAACCTAGTCATCGTCTCTCGTTTCCCTACTTTCCATTTTTTCTGTCTCCTAATGGTCAGTTCCTAGAACCTCTTTCATGTCAACCTGAAGTAACCGAAAGGTCAATACACATCTTTGAAAACCCCCTCTACAATCTCCAAGTCTCATCCCCTAGATTACCAATGGTAGCTGCCAGTGGAGGTGGTGGCGAAGGTGGCGGAGGGCACGGTGTAGGAGGAGGAGGAGGTGGTCAAGGGACACCCCCACCTTCTAGGATCTTCTCTAAATTAGTTGCTAGATATGCTCCTTTGGTCCTCCCAGTTCCCCTCCATGACTTACCCAAAAACTATATGAAAAATATGCCAAAGTTCATAGGAGAGGGAGTGTAATATCCCTAAGGCCAAACCCAATTGTAAATGTAAATACAAATGTACTTAAGATGGTGAGCTATTTTGATATCATTTTTGTATGCACATTTCATGGCATAGTGCGCACATGTACTACACAGTAAAATGAGGAAGTGTGCACATTCCAGGATACCGCATGCAACATCTTAAGTGCGCACGATGTTGAGGCCATAGAGCCTTTGTGTATATGATATGTTTTATAGGCTAGTGAGATAGTTATTATAAGCTAGGATGCTTATGCTTTGATTAGGCTAGAGAGACTAGATGTTAAAGGCCAGTGCGCCTATTTTTGTACATGTCTCATATTTAATATAAAATACATCGCTGCGCGCAGACCAACCATGATAAAAGAGATGGGGGACTAAACTCCACTAGTTAGGGAAAGGGAGGGGCTAAGTTAAGGAAAGGGGCTAAGCCAGAGAGCTTAAGCCAAAAAGGAATATTATATTAATATTTCTTAAATCATAAAGTATGGATAATTATTTTATCCTAAGTCCTAAAGTTGGGGACAAGTGGGCCAAAGTAGCTCCCAACATGACAAGTGTCAAGTTGGGGACATGCATACATATTGTTGGGTCTTAGTTCATTTTCACACCCCCTCCATCATTCAGACCAACATCATTTCCATCATTCCTTCCATAATTCATCCATGATTCCATGACCATGTTCACTCACGCAGTTAGTTATCCTCAAACATTCATTTCACTGTATTTGAACCTGTATCCATAGCCATTTTGTGTTGGTGTACCTGGTTAGCTTGGGAGCGGGATTGAAGAAGCGGGTTGTTTGTCTTGTGGGATATTGAAGAGGTGGATTGTCAGGCCTGTGAGCAATTCTCTGAGTGAGAGATTTGTTGGGAACTGATTTCCTGAAGGTGCTAAACTATAACTGTAGGGCTCTGAGATTTCCTGTCCGGCCTATTGCTGAAGACCTGGAAGGGAAGTGGGGCAGCCGAGGGACTGTTGAGAAGAGAAGGGGCACACTTCCTTGGGTGGGACAGACATGTGGGGAATGAGAGACTGTAGGTTATTAGTTTGAGTAGGTACCTGTGATGGAGTCTTTCATGTTTTCTATGAGCCATTAGCTTGGTTAGGAACCCTTTTACCCGAGTGGATTTTAGTCCCAGCTCGAGGGTGACTCACTGTTGAGAGTGATGAACAGAGTGGTCTAAGGCTAGGTTCATGGAAGGTTTGCACATAGTTGGTGACATTATTACCAAGATAAGTGTCGACTGTGTGATAAATGTACATGTTGCATTGTTATTTATGTGCATATTTTTATGGCTTATCATATGTGCAGTTATAACTATGTTTATTTTTATGGGTATTGCCTGTATATATTGCATGTATATGTTTACTGCTATTTCAGTGTGAATCTGTGCATTTACCTAACGTATTTGTCTGTTACATTTTATATATAAATCTTCCGCAAGAGTGTTGTGTGTGTATGTTTTAAATGCATGCAAATAGAAAATTTTACGTGGTATAGCTCAGAGAAGAAGCTGGGTATGTTACAGTATGTTCTGTAGAGAGAACGTAAGTGTTCTCTGGCGTAGCGTGGCTCGTCTTGTTGGTGGTCGGGGATGTTACAATATGGTATTAGAGCTAAGTAAAGCATCTGAGTAGTGGCATGGCCTGACCATGGGTGGCCGGGGACGTTACAATATGGTATAAGAGCTTCAGTTTTCAACACTGAGCCTGGATGGGCCGAGAAATTTGAGTTGAAGCAAAATGTCACAGAGGATTTATTTTGAAGTGGCCAAATTTCAGTTTGTATAACATCCTTGGTAAAAAGTAACAACAACCGGGCAGAAATGGGGAAAATCCCTAATTTCTGTGGTTGAATTCATGAGAAAATAGCGAAATTCAGCCAAGTGATGAGATATCACTGATTTAATATCTGTTCTAGAAAATTCAGACCTGGAATTGGTCAAATTTGAAGTTATAGTGAGTCCATGACAGTTGGAGTGAGTTTTATAATTAAAATTTCCAATTCGTGAATTGAGTTTGGGAAAAATTCGTTCCAGAAATGTCAACCCACATCGATTTGTTGTTACAGAGGTTGAGCTGGTGTTATCGGGGTGAAATTGAACGAATTTCATAGTTGTCGAATGTCTATGGTGAATTGGGAAAAAGCCCCAATGTGCGATACAAAGAACTGTGCACAATAGGTATCAATGCAAGAACCAAAACTGCGCATAGTGGATATTGGTGTGCAACGCAAAAGTAGTGCGCATAAGTTATTGGCGCGACAAATAAGTGATACACAATGGTTTTAAAGTGCGCGAAGCACGATTTACCTTGTGATGTTGTAGAACATGGTAAATATGGCTGCACAGATTGAAATTTGTGTGCGCGAAATTGTTTGAAGGGTGAAGAACAACAGAAAAATCAATGAATTTCCGCGACGTTTTATATCGTTTGAACATCACCTTTTTGCAACGCGTTTTTGAGGGCCTTAAAAGCATTTTTAGCAAATCGGATAGATCTTTCTAATGATGTAAATTGTTCATCAAACAAAACTTTTATGAGAAAGATACAGTAGAAACAGTGAAGGGTAAATTATAAAACCCAACTAGCTCCATGGAGCCATAACTTTCTGCTCAAGACTCGAAATTGAGCATGTGAGTAGGCGTTGGAAAGGTCTTAGACAGTGGAATATAAATATCCACCCAGAAAATTGATCAATGCATTCAAATTTCCAGGAAATCATAAGAAAGAATTCTGATATATATTAGTGAACCAAAATGATTCATATTTTCATGAAATTGTTAAAATAGTTAGCCTGACAAGGTTTTGTTGGTTGTACATTTTGCAGAGTTAATAAAAATAAGATCAAGATCATCTTAGAGTCCAGAGTAATGGAAGAGGCACAAGGGAATTATAGCCAGGAAGATGAAGTCAGAGGGATGGATGTCCATTTGAGCAATGGAGGAACAAACTCCAATGGACATGGAGAAGAAAGGAATGAAAACGTGAATATGGCAGCGACTATTAAAAATTTACAGAAGGATGTCCAAATCCATAAGGATTATAATGAAAGGCTTATGAGAGCCAAGGAGCAGTAGGATGACTTCAACATGAACTTATTACAGAGCTTGAATAGAATATAAAAGAAATTGGATAAGGAGAGTGGCTCGAGCAAATCGGGAAGTCACAAGTCTAATGATGAGAAAAGAAAATCAAGAAGTGTTAGAAGACATCACCATCACTCCCCAAGGCATTCCAATAAGAGGGAACACAACAACTCAAGTTCATCCCCCGTCAGGAAGCATAACAATTATGGGGTGGATGAACTACAAGGATAAATGAACAAAATCAAACCTCCTACTTTTGATGGTGAGCACAAGAAGGATGAAGATGCAGAGACATGGCTGTTGGGCATGAGAAAGTATTTTCAATTGAATAATTATTCTTCTCATGTAGAGGGTATAATTTCCATCTATCAACTCAAGGGAAATGCATCCATGTGGTGGGATTAACTTGTGCAGGTGCAACACATTAAAGAGAAAAGTGTTACTTGGAGGGAATTCAAGAGGTATTTTGAGAAGAAATACTTGACTAAGAGATACTATGACAAGAAAATGAAATATTTCTTTGAACTCAAGCTTGGGAGTATGACCATTGATGAATATGAGAGAAGATTTTTAGAACTGTTGAAGTATGTCTCTTTCATCAAGGATGAGATAGTGAATATTCAAAGGTAATTGAGTGGATTGTCATCATTTATCAGTGAAAAAATATAGTATGATGATCCTAGGACATTGGAGGAGACCATAAGGCAAGATAAATGCCTATATAATCAACAAAAATCAAGGCCAACATTCCAAAAATCCTGGGAAGACAAAAAGAAATTCAAGGTGGATCAGAGGAAGAAGGGATACAAGCCACCATTCTTCAGAAACAATCCTCAAAGACAACAAACTCCTAAAGAACCCAAAACGATTGGCACAGGGAGTCAAAGTCCAAGGAAACCACCTATTCAATGTTAGGGTTGTAAAGGGGATCACATGTTCAGAGATTGTCCTCATAGAGGTGAAAAGGGAGGGCTGTTCACAATGTACAACAAGATAAAACAATGGAGGACATGGGCAGAAAGGTACCCAGGATCTATGCAGCCCTGGACAACAAGAAAGCAAAATATCAGTCACATATGATTTAAGTGGAAGGTATGATCAACAACCAAACCATTGTTATCTTAATTGATTCAGGAGCTAGTCATAGTTATATAGATCCTAAGATGGTGGAAAGTTTTCATTTGCCAAGAAGAAAGCATGGGAAATCTTGGTTGGTGCAGCTGGCTACAGGAACCAAAAGTAAAGTTAATGAGATGGTTAAGTCATGTCATATGGACGTGAATGGAATGAACACCCGGGTAGATTTGAACATCTTGCCTTTAGGTTTCTATGACTGTCTAATTGGGATGGATTGGTTGGACCAACATCATGCTCTCCAAGATTGTCATAACAAAGCATTTACTTGCTTGGATGAGGAAGGGAAACTAAGGAAAGTGTAGGGAATTCCCAGAGCAGTAACAATTAGAGATATTTCAGCACTGCAGCTGAAGAAATGTTACAGAAAAGGGTGTCAAATATTTGCAGCTCATATGGAGAAGACACCTAAAGATAAGGTGCCAAATTTGGAAGATTATGCAGTCCTGAAAGATTTTGAAGATGTTTTCAAGGAGGTACCAAGACTACCCTCAAGGAGGGACATTGATTTCTCTATAAATCTAATGCCTGGAGCAGCTCCAGTGTCAAAGAATNTGGTTGGACCAACATCATGCTCTCCAAGATTGTCATAAAAAAGCATTTACTTGCTTGGATGAGGAAGGGAAACTAAGGAAAGTGTAGGGAATTCCCAGAGCAGTAACAATTAGAGATATTTCAGCACTGCAGCTGAAGAAATGTTACAGAAAAGGGTGTCAAATATTTGCAGCTCATATGGAGGAGACACCTAAAGATAAGGTGCCAAATTTGGAAGATTATGCAGTCCTGAAAGATTTTGAAGATGTTTTCAAGGAGGTACCAAGACTACCCTCAAGGAGGGACATTGATTTCTCTATAAATCTAATGCCTGGAGCAGCTCCAGTGTCAAAGAATCCTTACAGAATGAGTACACTAGAGCTGAAGGAGTTGCAAATGAAACTTGAAGAGCTTATGAAGAAGGGGTATATACGCCCAAGTGTGTCACCTTGGGGTGCTCCAGTCTTGTTTGTGAAGAAGAAATATGGAACATTAAGATTGTGCATTGATTTTAGACAGTTGAATAAAGTGACTGTTAAGAACAAGTATCCTCTGCCAAGGATTGATGATCTTTTTGATCAATTGAAGGATGCAAAGATCTTTTCAAAGATAGATCTTAGGTCAGGATACCATCAGGTAAGGATTAAAGAGGAAGATATCAGTAAGACCGCTTTCAGAAAAAGGTATGGTCATTATGATTTCACAGTGGTTCCATTTGGGTTGTCAAATGCACCAGTTGTTTTCATGTGCTTAATGAATGGTGTTTTCTGAGAATATTTAGACAAGTTTGTCATTGTCTTTTTGGATGACATTCTCATATATTATAAGTTAGAAGAAGAGCATGAGCATCATTTGAGGATGGTGTTGCAAGTATTAAGGGAGCATGAGTTGTATGCCAAATTGAACAAGTGATCATTTTATCAGAAGCAAATTCACTATTTGGGTCATAACATTTCAAAGGATGGGATAGCAGTGGATCCTGAGAAGATAGAAGCCATTAGAGAATGGGTAGTGCCAAAGAATGTGATAGAGGTCAGATCATTTATGGGTCTTGCAGGATACTATAGAATATTTATTGAAGGATTCTCAAACATAGCACACCCAATCACTTCCTTGCAAAGAAAAGGTGTGAAGTTTCAGTGGACATTGGATTGTGAGAAGAGTTTCCAACACTTAAAACAATTATTAACAAGTGATCCAATACTAAGGATTGTAGACCCAAATGAAGACTTCATTGTATGCACAGATGCATGTAAAGAAGGAATTGGTGGAGTCCTCAGTCAAAATGGGTTTTTCATATGTTATGAATCAAGAAAGTTGAAGGAGCATGAAAGAAACTATGCCACTCATGATTTGGAGTTGGTAGCCATAGTGCATGCCTTGAGGAAATGGAGACACTACCTCATGGGGAAAAGGTTTGAGATGAGGACAGATCACAATGGTCTAAAATATTTGTTTGATTATCCAACTTTAAATGCTAGGCAAAGTAGATGGTTAGAATTTCTAAGTGAATATGACTTTGATATAAAGCATTTCAAGGGGAAAGAGAACAAAGTGGTTGATGCACTCAACAGAAGAGTGCATGAAATGAATTCTACATACATTAGCATGTATCGATCAGATTTGAAACACAAAATTATAGAGATTGCCAAATCAGATTTACAATACAAGGATTTAGTGACAAAACTACAAGAAGGTAATTTGCAGCAGAAAATTGAAGAATACAAGCTAGATAAGGATGAAATTATCATGTACAGGGGTAGAATTTATGTACCAAATTCCCCGGAGTTGAAAAATATGATATTGAGAGAAATGCATAATGTGCCTTATGCTTGGCACCCAGGATATCATAAAACTATTGCAGTTGTGAAGAGAAAATATTATTGGCCAGGCATGAAGAAAGAGGTTGCTGATTTTATTTCCAGATGTTTGGAATGTCAAAATGTAAAGGATGAGCATAGACACCCAGCTGGTTTGATACAACCATTACCCGTTCCTGAGTGGAGATGGGAAGTTATAACCATGGATTTCATTACCAAACTGCCCAGAACAAACAAGCAACATGATTCTATCATGGTAGTGGTGGATAAGCTTACTAAATCTGCCCATTTTATTCCAGTTAAGCTCACTCACAAGGCAATGAACATTGTTGATGTTTATATGAGGGAAATTGCTAGATTACATGGCATACCCAAGACAATTGTGTCTGAAAGAGATCCAAAATTTACTTCAAAATTTTGGAAGGGATTATTTAATGGATTTGGAACAAATTTGAATTTTAGTACATCTTATCATCCAGAAGCAGATGGACAAACAGAGAGGGTGAATTAGGTGATTGAGGATATGTTGAGGATGTATGTGATGGATAAACCATCAAAATGGGAAGACTACCTACACTTGGTAGAGTTTGCTTATAACAATGGGTACCAAGCATCTCTAAAGATGAGCCCATTTGAGGCACTTTATGGCAGAAAGTGGAACACATCGGTAAGCTGGGATAACCCAATAGATAGAGCAGTGGTTGAGCCAGATTTTCTCAGGGAAATGGAAGAGAAAATGTTGAAGATAAAACAAAATTTAAAGGCTTCCCAAGACAAGCAGAAAATCAATGCTGATAAGGGAAGAACTCACAGGGAATTTAAAGTGGGTGACCATGTATTCTTAAAAGTGAAAGCCAACAAAAGTTCCCTGAAGTTGGAAAATTGTTCAAAGTTGCCAGCTCGCTATTGTGGGCCATTTGAAATCCTAGAGAGGATTGGCCCAGTATATTATATGATTGCATTGCCTGCATCTATGTCTATTCATAATGTATTCCATGTATCATTGATAAAGAAATATATACCTGATACTAATCATGTTATTGATTGGAATGTGATTCAGGTGGAGCAAGAAGGCGCTTTTCAAGTGCATCCGGTGCACATTCTGGACCAGAAAATGAAACATCTCTGAAATCAAGCCATGGGGCTTGTAAAGGTCCAATGGACCTGGTACGGTCCCGAGGATGCTACTTGGGAGCATGAGGATGCTATGTAGGCAAAATACCATCATCTTTTTGAGGATTTTTGAAATTTATTTGTACATGGGTACATGATGCACTGAGGACAGTGCATAAATAAGGGGAGGGGATTGTAATGTCCCTAAGGCCGAACCCAATTGTAAATGTAAATACAAATGTACTTAAGCTAGTGAGTTATTTTGATATCAGTTTTGTATGCACATTTCATGGCATAGTACGCGCATGTACTGCACAGTAAAATGAGGAAGTGTGCACATTCCAGGATACTGTGTGCAACATCTTAAGTGCACGTGATGTTGAGGCCATGGAGCCTTTGTGTATATGATATGTTTTATAGGCTAGTGAGCCAGTTATTATAAACTAGGATGCTTATGTTTTGATTAGGCCGGAGAGCCTAGATGTTAAAGGCCAGTGCGCCTGTTTTTGTACATGTCTCATATTTAATATAAAATACATCATTGTGCACAGACCGACCATGATAAAAGAGATGGGAGACTAAACTTCACTAGTTAGGGAAAGGGAGGGGCTAAGTTAAGGAAAGGGGCTAATCCAGGGAGATTAAGCCAAAAAGAATATTATATTAATATTTCTTAAATCATAAAGTATGGATAATTATTTTATCCTAAGTCCTAAAGTTGGGGACAAGTGGGCCAAAGTAGCTCCCAACATGAAAAGTGTCAAGTTGGGGACATGCATACATATTGTTGGGACTTAGTTCATTTTCACACCCCCCCCATCATTCAGACCAACATCTTTTCCATCATTCCTTCCATCATTCAACCATGATTCCATGACCATGTTCACTCACACAGTCAGTTATCCTCAGACATTCATTTCACTATATTTGAACATATATCCATAGCCATTTTTGTGTTGGTGTACCTAGTTAGCTTGGGAGTAGGATTGAAGAAGCGGGTTGTCAGTCCCGTGGGATATTGAAGAAGTGGTTTGTCAGGCCCGTGAGAAATTCTCTGAGTGAGAGATTTGTTAGGAATTGATTTCCTGAAGGTGCTAAAATATAGCTGTAGGGCCTTGAGACTTCCTGTTCGACCTGTTGATGAAGCCCTGGAAGGGAAGTGGGGAAGCCGAGGGACTATTGAGTAGAGAAGGGGCACACTTCCTTGGGTGGGACACACATGTGGGGAATGAGATACTGTAGGCTGTTAGTTTGAGTAGGCACCTGTTATGGAGTCTTTCCTATTTTTCATGAGTCATTAGCTTGGTTAGGAACCCTTTTACCCGAGTGGAGTTTAGTCCCAGCTCAGGGGTGACTCACTGTTGAGAGTGATGAACTGTGTGGTCTAAGGCTGGGAGGTTCGTGGAAGCTATGCATGCAGTTGGTGAAATTATTACCAAGATTAGTGTTGACTGTGTGATAAATTTACATGCTGCATTGTTATTTATGTGCATATTTTTATGGGTTATCATATGTGCAGTTATAACTATGTTTATTTTTATGGGTATTGCCTGTATATGCTGCATGTATATGTTTACTGCTATTTCAGTGTGAATTCGTGCATTTACCTAACGTATTTGTCTGTTATGTTTTATATATAAATCTTCCACAAGAGTGTTGTGTCTGTATGTTTTAAATACATGAGAATAGAAAATTTTATGTGGCATAGCTCAGAGAAAAAGATGGGTATGTTACAGTATGTTCCGCAGAGAGAACATAAGTGTTCTCTGGCGTAGCATGGCCCGACCTGTTGGTGGTCGGGTATGTTACAATATGGTATCAGAGCTAAGTAAAGCGTCTGAGTAGTGGCATGGCCCGGCCATGGGTGGCCGGGGACATTACAGGTAGACCTAACCGCGACTGAACATATAAATTTCTTTGATCAATTTGCCGATATCCTCGGCCTCGAGCATGAAGACGTCTATTCAAGGCTCTTGCTTCAAACCTTCTAAGAATAGGTGAGAACATGGTTCCAAGGACTGTCAACAGGTTCAATAGGATCATATGACGAGTTAGAAAGTGCCTTTCTTAGACAATGGGGAGAAAGAAAAGATCACCTTTATTATTTAACCGAGTTTGGAGCTTTAAGAAAGAAAAATTCAGAAACAGTTCTTGAATTCACACAAAGATTTAATAAATTATATAACAAGATTCCAGCTAAGGTTAAACCTTCCCAACCTGCAACAAAAGTAACTTTCGCCGGGGATTTTGAGCCCGATTTTGCTCTATTATTGAGAGAAAGGACTGTTGTTGACCTTAATAGAATGAAAGATGATGCTGTAGAGATTGAGTCAAATATGATGGCATCAAGAAAGTTAAAAACTAAAATCAAAATGGGAAATAAAGAGACTAGATGATTTAGAGAACAAGCAGGGCCCTCTAGATCTGGGAGGTCCTCAGAAGACAAGATGGATGATATGGAAAAAATAATTAAAGAATTATCAAACAAAATTTCAAAGATGGAACTAGATCAATCTAAAGAAGATCAATTCGCTAGAAAATATTTCAGGAGGAACCCTAACTCCCAAATACAACAAAGACCAATTAAAAATGAATATCAAAAGATTCAGACTCCCTTTAAAAATGAAAATTTTATTGGAGGAGATGACATACAAGAGTTTGAGGAGTTAGAGGAAGATATGAATAATCTTGGCGATGACTGCCAATAATCTCATCTGACGAGACAAGATTATGAAAGATCTTTAAATGAAAAATACCCGTCTAATAATGATGATAGCGTAAATATCACAGAAGATTCTTCTTATCAAGAAATCATTGATAGTATAATGACCGAGCTCCAATAGAAGTATATTTTTAGGCCTAGAAATAGAAATATGAAAACTGCCCAACCAAAGAGAATCTTTTCGAGAGGGGAAGGGGACGAGGAAGCTCCCAAAGCTACTGAAAGATAGACCCTTAAAACAAAGCCCACTGAAACACAGTCTACCAAGACAAAAGCAGCAGAAACACCAGCTACTAATACAAGAACAACGAAAATTCCTAGGACTAAAACGTAGACTATCAAAACAAAAACAACTAAAACATAGACTACTGAAGAAAAAACAACTGAAACTAAAACAACACATACCAATAAATTAGAAAGAAGGGAGATAGAGATCCAAACTAGAGAAACCGATAAAACTGCAGGAAATTTTAGTCTAGAAAAGGAGATTAATAAGATCAAGATTCTTGTACCTTTGGTCGAACTGACAAAGAACCCTACATATATAAAATAAATTGCTAAAAGTCAGGCCGACGTTATAAATTTAGAAGATGATAAACCGAATATAGTGTTTGGTCCACGTTTTGAAGGTGCCAGAGATTTTGTCGCTCCTTTCTACATTACATTAACTATGCATGATCATCTGCTCCATAATTGCATGTTGGATTCTAGAGCCTCCCACAATGTGATGTCGAAAGCTATTATGGATAGACTTGTTCTCAAAATTACCAGACCATACGGAGATCTTTATTCTTTTGATTCGAGAAAAGTTAAATTGTTGGGTATGATTAAAGATTTAGTGGTCAATCTTGCACAAATTCTTGTAAAATGTGTTTTGATGGATCTGGTTGTTGTTGATATCCCTCCAAAGTATGGTATGCTGTTATCCAGGTCTTGGGGCGCTAAGCTTGGAGGATCCCTTCAACTCGACATGACATACACTACAATCCCGATCTTTGGCGAACAGTTCACCCTCCTGTACAGAGAAACAAGGCTTCCATATATAGTAAGTGATCCACTGAATATGAATAATTACCCTGTTTATGTCGTAGATCAGGATTTAGGAAATTGTATACTATCGATTGATGATGATTTAGAAGAATGTATAGAACAAAATTATGAAGAAAAAGAAAAAATTTAAAAAACAAATGAAAATGTAAATAATATTGGAGTTAAGAAAATGTATTTCGATGGTGCTTCATCATGTGAAGGAGTAGGAGCTGGAGTTATTTTTGTGGCACCTGGGGATGAGTTAATTATTCCCTTATATTATATATCACAGTGGGATATCGATTACACCAATAATGTATGTGAATATGAATCCCTGGTCTTTGGATTAGAGGTTGTTAGGAAGATCAAAATTGAAAACTTGATTGTTTATGGTGATGTGGAATTGATCGTGAAACAGATAAAGCATAAGTACCAGGATAAACAACCAAGGTTAAGATCCTACAAAAATTGTTCCTGGGATATGATTGAGAATTGTTTCTCATCGTTTAATATCCACCACATTCCCAGAGTTGAAAATCAACAGGCGGATTCTTTGGCCAAAGCCGCTGTGACGTTTGTACCTCCTACTGTCCTCAAACTAAAATATCATATATAAATGAGGCACAGACCTTCAATACCAAAAAATATACAACACTGGCAAGTATTCGAAGATGATGAGAAAATCAATCAATTTTTAGAAATGGTGGACAAATTTGTTGAAACCCATATCGATCAGAAAAATCAGAATGATCCTGTTTGGATTATGCAGGAAGGTGAATATCATAAGGAGTTTTGAGATAAGATCGCAAATCACCGCATGCTTTCACTAAAAAATAACCAGATCCCTAAGGGTCTGATTCCTCTGGAGAGATTATTCGATCATGACAACATTCCCTTAAAGTCTACTTTATAACCTCAGCCTGAAGAGGTTGAAGACTGTGATATAGTTACCAAGGAAACTCCTAAGCTGGTAAAAACATCTAAATACCTTCCCCCTGAAGTAAAAATCAAATATGTCTAATTGCTCAAACAATACAAGGATGTTTTTGCCTGGTCCTATGATGAATTAATAACTTATGATACCACCGTAATTGAACACAAGATTCCTCTGAAGCAGGGTGTTAAACCGTTAAGGAAGAAGCTTAGAAAGATAAATCCCATACTATTGCCTGTAATAGAAAAAGAGGTAAAGAAACTCCTGGATGCTAAAATCATTGTTCCACTWAGATACTCCGAATGGGTAGCCAATCTAGTATTGGTAAKAAAGAAGAAYGGTGAAATCAGACTGTACGTAGATTTCAAAAATTTAAACAAATCATCCCTCAAAGATAATTATCCATTACCTAAAATGGATCATGTATTGGAAAAAGTGGCCGATAAAAATAGAATGTCCATGATTGATTCCTTTTTGGGATATAATCAAATTGTAGTCCACGAGGATAATAAAGAAAAAACCACGTTCACCACCCCATGGGGTACCTTCATGTATGAAAAAATGCCATTTGGTTTGATGAGCACAGGTGCCACTTTCCAATGAGCTATGGAAATATCCTTTGTTGGCGAAAGAGATAAGTTCACTGTCATTTATCTTGATGATCTAACTGTATTTTCTAAATTTTATGTAGAACACCAAGTACATCTCAAACAGACGTTTGAGAAATGTCGCAAATTCGGTTTGTCTTTAAACCCCAAGAAATCTCACTTTGCAATGTAGGAAGGTAAACTCTTGGGCCATATAGTATCTCGGGATGGAATTAAAATCAACCCGAAAAGGGTTGAATCTATAGATACTATCAATATTTCTAGAAATAGAAAAGAGATTCAGTCATTTTTAGGAAAAATTATTTTTTTAAGAAGATTTATCCCAAACTTCG
>JASDQU010240682.1:9048-20787 GCA_032191745.1 Picea mariana
GGTAATACATTAAATTCATATCTTAGATCCAGTATGATGTCTCTCATATTGAAATCTGCAATGTTGGCATTCAGTCCAAACTCCCTACCTGTTCTTCTTCTTGTGTGTAGGTGATTGACTATTTTTTGTTCTAGTTTTCCTTCCGCCTCGATGCTACATTTTTCTAGTATGTTTTGAAATATTTTCATGGATGATGGATCATTTAATACCTTTATACATGATTGCAAAAATCCTTTGATTGTACTTACTTGTCCCATGGAATTTATTTCGTTGGTATGGTCCAATAATGGAGGCATTTCGTATTATAGTGCTTCCTTACTTTGTTGCACAGTTGAAGTCGTCGCAATATCTTCCTTCTAGAATTCTTGTCGGGCTTGCTTAAATATCTCCTTTTCCTTTTGTGCGTCGAACTACTTCCTTGGTTCGGAGTTCTTTTTCATCCATTGATTTTGTGTTGGCTCTTGTCGAACAATGTTGTCCCATGTTTTATCTCTTCCGTGAGTAACTACATTAATGTTTTATACTTCATCCTTTGCTTCGACGAAAATACATTGAACATTCTGGTTGTTCTGGTTCCTATTTTCATAGATCTTTACTATAGTGTTGGACATTATTCTGTATCGTGGTCCGATGTGCGACAATGCATACAAGTTGCTGGTGGAAGTGGACATTCTCTTGCGTAATGTACTAGTTGTTGACAATTGTGACACACCATTGGTCCTCTACCTCGTTCAAAACCTCCTCTTGCTTGTCCTCCACATCGGTATCCTTCTCTATCTCCTCTCGGCACATTATACTAAGGCACCTAATTATACTACATGATATTGTACTAAGTTTGTGTTGCTTTTCACTATGGCAGCACGTTATTATATGGTTGTTGCGCAGTATTATACTGCTACTGCGTAGTGTTGTATGGAGCTAGAACTGGATTAAATTGTGGTGCGGCTTGCCCTGTCATCATTTATGCCTGCACTCTATATGCGTCTAATGTCCTTTCTCACATCAACTCCATAGTTCTACAATCTTTGTCATCGTGGCCCACTGACTTGCAAAAGGTGCAATATGAACTCTTTGGGACTGTCTGGTATTTCTACATCATCAGGCAGTAATAGGGGTCATGACCCTATTTCTTACAGACTTCACACCATGGTCCTCTTGTGGGTAACGAGTTTGGAATTCCTGCTACCATATACTGCATGAATGTTTGATATTCGTTCTTATGGTGTCCTTACGTCCTGCATGTGGTACACCAAACAACTTCTTGTTTATCCTTACTCTTATTCTAGTTCAACTGAAAAGTTAAATTCTTCAACTCCTCCTTCAGCTCTTCAATATCTCGGTCTGTTTACTGGTACTGGTTTTCTTCCAGTCCCAAGGCTCCCTACAGAGCCTTTGCGTGTGTCTGGAACTTTTGTTTTTGCAATGGATATTTTAAGTGTGGGAGCAGTGAGTTGAAAAACAAGTGTCGATGTTGCATATCGGTCATGAGATATTTTAACTTTCCCTTTAGTTGCTTGAATCTTTGGTCAATATCCCATACAAGTTTTCATGGTTTCTGTTGTATTTCTATCATCTCATTCATGCATTGATCCTCTAAGATCGGCTTCTAGAATTCATTTATTAGTAACTTCTTAATGTTTGTCAGTGTCCTTGTCGTCCCATGTGCATTGTTTGCATCTAAACTCATGTACTAGTCTAGTGCACAGTCTCTTAGTGTAATCACTAACTGCGCGAGTTTGGTATCTTCATCAGTGATCTATTTTCCTTCCCAGATATTTGCACAAATGAAAAAATGTTTCTCAGGGTATTCTGGTTCTTCTCCTCAAAATTTTGGTAACCTTATGGTGGGTTCGTGTCCTTCCATTATGAATGTTAAACTACTACCTCTGCGCAGTGTAGATACTTGACTAGTTCTACCTGAAATGGATCCTCCAGTTGTTGTTCTTTGTGTAGATGTACTTCCTGTTGTCTAATTCTTCTGAACTTCGCTTATCAAAATGGTGGTGTTCTCTTCAGTGTATTAGTCGCACATGGGTTTATGGGTTCCACACTAACATTGATATGGATAGGATTGTTTCCTTATCTTCCCATTCTTGGACCTCTCATCTTCCTCTCATATGGTACATGTAGGATTGCCTCAATCAGCTCCACAACCTAGAGATCCTCTACCTCTTCCTCATCACTCACCAATCTTTCCCTCATGGATACGACTCTCTTCTTGTTATTCACCTTGTATTGTTAGGGTATTCCTCTACGCATCTTCCCAGTTGTCACCATGATCTTCTTGATCTGGTCATTGTCCATCATGATTGGGTCCAAGGGTTCCTCATTCTTTCCCTTATCCTTGCCTCTTTCCATTTATCCTCCTTCTGTCAGTGCTTCCCCCCTTCCCCTGTGCATGTAGGGAAGTTTAGATGTGTGAATCCATTGTCACTACTCCTTTGTGATATAACAGTATCTTAATATAAGTATACAATGATCGAATGTACCTTCCCCGTGGTACACGTAGAAACTCTTTCTCCACTGCCCTGTACAACTTCACTGTGTCGACTGCAAACTCTATTTTAAAACCTACCACAATACTGTCAAGCCAAAAATCTAATGCATGGGTGAACTTGTTGTTCACCTATTGTAATTGTTCAATATGCACTAGGGTCCACTCTATCTATCGAATATGGTTCATTGAATGGTTATCCTTCAACCTTAGTATCCACTCTAGCAACAGATGTGGAAAATCACAAAAAAAGACTTCCTGTAAATCATTAAACATGTATTTATCAAGATATTTGTGAGGTGTTAGTCTAGGGTTTCTATTATCTTTCTATGAAAACTCTATCTCCTTAGTTCTTAGCCAAGTTTTGATCTCCGATTTTGTGGGATTCCATGGTCTCAGCATTCCTTTCTAATGGCTCATTGCTCTCTTCCCTGACATTTTCTTGATCTCCCTCTGAAATATCTTTGGCTTATCTCATCTACTCAACCCTCTCTTATTCCTACCAATGAAAAAAAAACCATTTGTTGGTTAAATAATCTTCTATACTGTCTGATTTTATTGACTCAGGGTTCATGTTTGTTCGGGTTTCCAACAAAGCCTCTAAAACTATCGGCCCTCCTGGTAAACCAGAAGGCAACGCAACACACAGAATGCATTGTGTAGTCTCACCTGAGATAGCTTTAATGGGTGGCTGTAAGACTCAGGTATTTACAGCGTAGGATTGAGTGTGAGATAAGAGAGTTATATATTGAGCCATTTATTATAACTTGTAAACACAGTATATCATTATTGACAAACAAGTAGGAAATATAACAACTCATTCATTCAACATAATAATAAATGATGATGATAATAAAGATATGCACGCATTCATAACATAACATAGTTGCTACCTTGTTTCACCCCCTCCTAGACTATGTCCACAAAGATTTGGCTCTCATATCTTTTATTATAGTATTTCTGCATCTACAGCATCGTGTGCTTTACAACTCTTCTCAGTCGGGTAATATTTATATGAGGTGGACTATATCACACCAGTCTCCCTAGCCTGTGATATAACCATCAAGATCTACCCTCCCTCATCCTCTCTAGATAAAAATCTTATACAAAAAGGGATTATACGGAAAAACATTACATATCGCATCAACTCATGCATAAAAACCCCACAATAATAATCCCAATGATACCTAAGTATATTTATAAACCGACAACCAACCTCTTATGATACCTAAGTATCTATATTTATAAATTTTGGTCTCTTCAGCTGTTTACAATACCTTACCAAAACCCTAACCCTGTCATCATTAGGTCTTCCTCCCATGCGTCTGTGTTGTTCTTCCTTCCAGTTGTTCCTTTCCTTGTCCAGACTTCCTTGCATGCGCACGTGTTGTGTTTCCTTCCAGCTGTCGCTTTCCTTGTGCACGCTTGCTTTTCCAAAATTTCCTTACTTTTTCTCTTTGGCCTACCTCCAATGGCCTAATTTTGTTAACCGTACCTTACATAACTTCTCCATCCAACTTCTCCAATTGAACAACACCTGCTTCTGTAACAAACCTTGTCATGTATGGTCCTAACCAATGCATATGGAACTTCCCTGGATGTTGTAGAAACTTGCTATCATAAAGTAACATTAAGTCTCCTATATGAAACTTCTTCTGCTTGATATTTCTTTCATTCCAAGATTTCTCACGTGATTTTTATACCGGATGATGGAAAACTAGGATGAAAAAATCCTCTTCTAATTCCATTAGTTCTGATAATCGCTTTTCCACTGTGCTATAAAGTTTAATTCTGGTAATCACATTAATGTGAAAACTCGTTACTATGAATTCCATTGGCATAACAACCTCTTGTCCATACATCAACCTGAATGGAGTCTGTCCTATCAAATTATTTATTGTAGTCCTATATTCCCATAATACTGCTAGAATATTTAAGTCCCATTCATCCTAACTTACCTTGTAAACCTTTGTCAACACATGTTCTTGAATCTTATTCAAATCTTATACTATACTATTTTATTGAGGATGGCATGGTGTACTCTTATGATGATGGATATGAAACTCCTTTGTAAATGTTTCAACAGTCCTATTTATAAAGTGAGTTCCCTGATCACTCATAAGTATCCTTAGGCATCTGAACCTGGTTACTACATTTTCAAACAAAAATTGAAAAATTGTCTTCGCACTACAATATCTAACTTACCGTTCTTCCTGTTGAGCACTCAACATATCCTAAAAAAGCCTCTGTCAAATTTTTTATTTTTTGGGTACCACTTGAGTCAGTTTCCCATTACTGAGTGACTTGGTTCTTATTCATTTCTTGCTTGATTGAGTCCTTACACATTTATGTTTATTTTGTTTCTTGAAGGATAATTACATGACATATTTGGTTCGGAATGCTTGTCATCAATTTTCCCATTGATTGAGCTCATCACAGGTCGACCAATTTTTTTTTTATGCACAGGAAATGCCCATGAACAAATGCAGCAATGCAGAGTGGACAATTTTGAACTTAGATTGTACGAATAGATAGGTTGATGTTCGACGGTGGAGATCCATCAGGCCAATCATATCGATGGTTTTCATGCATTCAGAGTGTCAAAAACGCGCGGAGTTTAAGATCAAGAGCACACCCAAAGTCCCAAAGATATGAACAACTGAAGTCCCGAAGAGTCGAGCAGTTGAAGTCCTGAAGTCCTGATAGACCACCACGTCACTTTAGGCCTATACTACTTCAGGGGAACTTCATGCCTCATATCCCAAAACTATCGAAGCCCTAAGTGCTAGAGCACATGGCCCTCATCAATCATAGCACATGGTGCTCATCAGTCATGACATGTGGCACTCATTCCAGGTCATTTGGTTGTGTCATTCTCCCATTTCCATGTGACACATGTCACCCTTCTTTCCATGACACATAACCAGCGATAACATCATATGACATCAGGCCACCACGTCACTTCAGGCCCATATCACTCTGGTAGATTTCCAAGCACGACATTCATAAACTCCCAAACTCCCAAAGTGAATCTGGATCATTCATCAACAAGGAAACGTGGAGGAAGATCATTCACTTTGACAAGTTTCCTCCAGGAGAATTCAAAGCACAACATTCGAAACTTCCAAATCCTGAAATTATGAAGTGAATTTGGACCATCCATCGATGAGGACACACGACGTAAGATCCCCCACTTCATATATACACCACTTCGGAGGATTTTCCAAGAAAAGAGATGAAAACTCCCAAAGCGCGAACTCCAGAAGCTCAAACTCCCGAAGTGAATATGGACCGTCCAGAACCAAAGGCCACATGGAGGAAGATCTCTCATTTTGGAAATATGACTCTGAAGGATGGTAAGAACTATGAATTGAAATTCCCAAAGCCTGAACTCCCAAATTGATCGCTGATCATTGATCTCAAATCAAAGAGAACCGTTGATTAGTGCAACAGATAAGAAAGGAATATTACTTGGATCATAGATTGTAATCATATCGATGACCACAATCCATTGTAGAGATGTAAACTGCCCAGACATTCATTTTCTAGAGCGGTCCCACAACTAGAACCATGGTATTGTTGAAAGGGTATGTGGAAGCTTATGGGGTTCTGCGGGTACAAAAGAAGTGTGGACCCAAACCACCCTCAACAACTTCCATAATCGCGTGCTTATATCACATCGTCACCACGTCACCTCCATGTTACCTCATCACCTCTAATCACACTCCCACTACCCCTCAACTTTATCCATCTATCCTCCGCCTAAATCCTGCATTGATCACCTCGACGACATCCCTTTCCTCCATATCAATAGTTCTTATCGGATCCTGGACCCCCCCCAAGATTTCTACCCTAAATGGTAGGGGAAGGGTCCGGGAAAGTGGTTTCCCCACTGCGGGACCTACCTAACATGGAGGCTCCTTAGGATTTCAGACCCCCCCTCTCTAATTCACTTACCACCTACCCCCCCCTCCAGAATCTTGCCAGATTGTCTCTTAATAACACCCCTCTTAACACATTCCATTTTTCCTCCACTCATGCCTGTCACCTCAACTCCCCTCCACTTCATCCAAATCCATGCCATCCACCTCCATTCATCCTATCTTCCTATTATATGCCCGCCTCCACGTATTCCTATTTACAAATAGTTCATCACAGCAAAAGAGAGGATAAGGGTTAATTATAGTTGAGACAGAGTGTGATTAGATTATGAAATCCCAGACATAAACAAAGAGTTAATTCTCAGTCACAGGTCAACACAGATTGGTCCCAGAACACCTCAGCAGACTCCCTCTTCCTCGAGCAGAGATCTGATCATGTAGCCATTTGTCTCCAATGGCCTCTCATAGCTCGTAGGCATGCCATTACTCAACAAAAATCTCTGCTCTGTCACTTCGAGGCCTATTTTCTATCAATTCAGTTCCTCCAGTGCATGCATCACTTCTGTCTCAAAGACAATAGTGGTTTTTAATTGATTAATTCCATCATTTTATTAGATTAGATACAAGAGTTTTCTTTTGTGTGTGATAAGAACCACTCTTACTGATTAAGTCTAGTGTCATAGTTAAGTTAATAATTTGTTTTACAAACATTTACTTAAAATAAGGTCTCAGTCCCCTGAGGATGAGAACCTATGCAACTCTATTAAATAGGGGGTTTTTAAATGTTTGAAAAGGTTGATGGTTTTTTGCAAAGACCCTCATTTTTTGATTGTAAAGAACTATTTCAGAGCTACCTGAATTGAGAAGTCCTGTTGAGGACTAGAGACAAGTTTGTGTTTTTCATCAAAAGAGTGTGTGATTAGATCTAAAGAAGAATTATTTCTGAGTTTTATCCCATGAATGGATGTTGTAACGAGTGAGAGCCTTTGAATTATTGATAAGTTATCTGATTCATTATTTTTATAGTTCTTGTCTCTAATGATGAAGAGTAAATCGTTGTGTTAATATGTGATTGATGATTCGTGTTAAGGAAACTATTTTACTTGCCATCGTTTATTGCATGTATGTTTTCTTCTGATAATTTTATCTCAGTCAATAATTGGAACACTAACAACTTAATGTATTAGTACCAGGCTTGTTGTAGGTGTAAGATTCATTGTTTGCATGCTTGGGCATGTGGGTTATCCCAAGCTCGACCTTCTCCAGTAGTCAAGATTTCCCCTTTGTTACCCATATAGTTTATACCAGAATTCATCTCGTATCGGTCCCACCTATAAGAGAAAATACAAAAAGAGAACATTCAAATTGAAGGAGGAATTTCCACAAGAAGACATCTTGTCAATCACTACGTAAAGCCCATCGATCATTTGGCCAGATCACAAGATCTGGAGAACCATTCCACCATTAAACACTACAGAGCCTAATTGGGCCTCAGTGGCCGGTTTGGTTCCTACTGTTGAATTAAAGGGATTTAGGACCCCTCAACACTTCCTTGACCCATCTGGTTAAGTAGTCTATCGCAGTACTTATGCACCTATCCCCCAACCTCTTAGCTGGTTGATTAATTCTCCCAATGAAGTCCACTACCCATTTTTTAAATGCTTGTAATGTCACTTGTGGAACCAAGGGAATTTCATCTATCCTAGAAGGTTTCCCTAGTATATGACAAATGTTGAAACTCTCTCAAAATTCTTTAGCATATTTATGCAGGGTAGGCCACCATAACCCTATGCACATAATATTTTCAGCTATTTACTTTCCTTCATAGTGACCTCTTGCAACCCTTCATGTGCTTCTGACAATACCATATTTTTTTCATGCTACAACATGCAATGTCGCAAAATACCATCTGAGCCTAACTTATACAAATTGCTTGCTATCAGTTGGTAGTATGTATCCTTCACTGCAAGTTTCTTCTTTTGTGTCATTTTGAAGTCTAATGTGGATACTTTTGTGCTTAAAAAATGAATTATGTATGAAAAATAGTCCTCTACCATCTGAATTGCAAACAAGTGTGCATCTGTTAAACTGTCATCCAAGTTCCCTGCATCTTCACCTAATAGTTTGTGCAAAAAATGATCTAGTCCTGAATTAAGATTTTCTAGTTTCATGATCACCTCAAAGTTGTATTCTTGGAACAAAACAATACATCTTCATATTCATCCCCCCAACACTATCTTGTTCACTAGGTATCTCAGTGTAGAGTGGTTTGTATACATATTGAAGTGAGATCTAAGTAGGTAGTTTCTAAACTTTTGCAGGGTATATACCATCACCAAACCTTCTCATTTTTTGTAGTATAGTTCTACTCAATAGATGATAACTTCCTATTGGTGAATGTAATTGGATGGTCTATCTCTCCTTCACCCGGTTGTGCCAAAACTTCTTCTAAACATATAGATGATTCATCGACATGAACATGAAATTCCTTACTTCGGTCAGGAAAAACTAGAATTGGTGTGGTGACGATATTCTATTTCAATGTATCTATACTCTTATGAAATTTGTCATTCCACTGACACTTCACCTCCTTCTTTAGTAACTTCTCCATCGGGGCTATGATCTATGCATATCATGTGATGAAATTTCTATAATATCCTATATGACCCAATGTGGATTTCAATTTCCGCACTGAATTTAGTGGTGGTAAATCAAAAATCACAACTATATTTACAGAGCCCATTATCAATCCCTATTTACACACCACATGGCCCAAGAAAATTCCAAAGGAACACATAAATATATTTTTTCATATTCAATGAGATCTAGTATTGCCTACACTTATCTAACATTAAGCGCAAAAGTTCAAAATGATATTTCAATATAATGAAGATTGTCCAGTCATCTAAGTAAACTTATAAGAACTTATGAATGAATTGTTGCGTCCCTTTCGTCACCTAAATGAGAAAAATAAGGACGCTTACAGGTCCAGTTGGGTTAGTTGGACAAGACAACAGTGAATGCAAGAGTTAAAAACATCAAGCATAAGAAATAAACAAAGAACTAATGTTAATAACAATAAAAGTAAATAAACTAGAGTGCATAAGGGAAATAGAACAAAAATTAAACAACATGCATGCCACCAATGGATAAGTTGTATTAGTGGGAAAACACCAAAGAGAAAGGGAAACTTATGGGTGCCCTCTTCCTCCATGGGAGGGGTCTTGAACCCCCAATGATTGAGCTCTTCTTACAAGTAACAAACTAAAAGGAAATGGTGAAGAAATCCAAAGCCCATCCACTCAAGAGGTGATGTGAATGGATAAATGAAATGGTGCTTGTATTCTCTTGATGAGTTCTCCAAGAGAATATAGGTAGCATAACAATACAAATGAATTCCTTGAAAATATAGTACACCCATGGCCTCCTTTTATAGCAAATCTTTGAGGCATTATTTAACCAGTCTTCAGTGTGAACAAGGGGCTCTTTAGGGCACCCTTAGGCCTTTAACAATCCCCCACTCAGATTCATGTTGGATTTGGGTGTCAAATTGACTTGGGATATGAACCAGAAGTGGGTGGAAGGCTGACCAAAATCATAAATGCATCATTCTCAGGTGTGCACGGATTTTTGCATCCACAGTCACGCATCAGACGCATATGCGTTTTTCCATCATTATTTGATTGTCACACATGTGCGCGTTGCCTTTGTATCCTTAGCGCATGCTGATTTTTTAACCAATTGTATAGTTTTGTGCCCTTTGGAAATGCATTTTCTGTGCCATGGATGAACTAATGGGTGTTTGAAGATATTATATTCATGTAACCATTTGCGGACGATATTCTAGTGATAATAGATGCCCCCTGATGTGTGGAGTTAGGAGCATACATATAGCTGAAGTACATCAATGTTTATTCTACTGAGAGTACTGTTGTAAGAAAGAACATTGAGGGGAATTTCAAGAGTGACCCATTGGAGGGAGAGGGGAACTAGTAGGACCCAAACCATTCGTAAGGTGTGAAAAAATAAAACTGTGTACAAATGAGGTAGGCATGCTCCATGCTTATGTCATGTAACTCAAAAATGTGTAATATAGTAACTGAAGTTCTGTGTTGGTGTAGAGGACTGTAGTACCCTTGGGGGTGTGTTGATAATAGCAGAGGAAAATTCTGATGGTGAACAAAATATGAAAAGAGGTGAGGACACCTGTAATAAGTGTCGATCATACGCAGGCATTGATAGCCTATCAATTTCTAGAGGTCTTCGGAAAATATAAAAAACAACTACAATAGTTGCAAAGTAAGACCCACCGTAACATGATAAAGTGTTGAAGTCGAATGTTGTGGGGGTCAATGACAGAAGAGAGAAATGATGGTTCTCTATGTGTCATCTGAGACACCTCATTGTAAAGGTAATTAGATTCAAGACACTGTCGCCCTTCTGGAAACTGTGTTGATGTCGATAGGAAGGGAGATGTGACTCGAAGAAGAAAAGGGCTTCATGAAATCCACATGATAAGATCAGGGACTGAGGAGATACATAGATGAACTCAAGATGTGGTGAGACTCAAGACTTCCCTTGGTTGGGTTGATTTGTGAAGGATAGGTGGCAACAACCATCGAGCTGAATCTAGCATAAGGGGAACGACTAGACTAGGGTTAAGTTGTGCCAGAGGCATGAAAAAGTGGACAACTCATAGATTAGGGGTAAATGAACTATGGGATACTTAGGGTTTATGGTCGATGTCAACAGAAGGAGAAGGTGATGAAATCCCCAACCAAGGGAGATATGGGTTTCTTTTTTCCGAAAAGGAACGTCGCCAAAGGTGATGACAAAAAACTATGTAATGGTTGGAAACAAAGGCTTTATAAAATTACCAAATAAATAAAGAATAATTGGGGATGAGTGTACAGACACAGAAACGAGTGCCCCAGTGAAACATGGCTTGGCCTGAGAGGGCACAAGTTGCATGGAAAATAGGTGGAGGGTTGGGGGCCCATAGGTGGGTTTCTGTATTAGGTAAAATGAATGGAGGACAATCTCCACATGGGAAAACTGATGGTGGATGAGATGGAGGGATAATGATACTACGAAGGTGCAGTCAAAATGCGAATCATGATGAGATTACTTGGGATTCCATTATGGGGAAGTTAGCAAAATGAGGAGAAGGAGAATGGGGCTAATTCTCAAGAATGAAAAGACTATGAGGAATCCCATCATGAGTGTCAAAGTATCAAGGGGGACTATAAATGGGAGAACTCATGTGGGGAAGAGTGCTACTGGGTGACAGTACTAAAATGCAAAAGAGGTGTGAGTATTGCAGAGCCGTATGGGGAACCGTAGAGGAAAATGTCGGAGGGTGTG
>JASDQU010240682.1:20837-31225 GCA_032191745.1 Picea mariana
CTTGAGATCAACCAATGACATCAATCAAACCAAACCATTTACATCAATGACATATGATCCAACAATCTCCCAAGTAATCAAACCATTGGCATCAATGACAACATGATCCAACACTTTGGCCTACCTCCAACAGCCTAATTTTTTTAACCATACCTTCCATAACTTCTCCATCCAACTTCTCCATTGGAAAAACACTCGTTTCTGTAACAAACCTTGTCATGTATGGTCCTAACCAATGCATATGGAACTTCCCTGGATGTTGTAGAAACTTGCCATCATAAAGTAACACCGAGTCTCCTATATGAAACTTCTTCTGCTTGATATTTCTTTCATTCCAAGATTTCTCACGTTTTTTCTATACTAGATGATGGAAACCTAGGATGAAAAAATCCTCTTCTAATTCCATTAGTTTTGATAATCGCTTTTCCACTGTGCTATAAAGTTAAATCTTGGTAATCGCATTAATGTGCAGACTCGTTACTATGAATTCCATTGGCATGACAACCTCTTGTCCATACATCAACCTGAATGGAGTCTATCCTATCAACTTATTTCTTGTAGTCCTATATTCCCATAATACTACTAGAATATTTAAGTCCCATTCATCCCGACTTACATTGTAAACCTTTATCAACACATGTTCCCGAATCTTATTCAAATCTTATACTATACTATTTTATTGAGGATGGCATGGTGTACTCTTATGATGATGGATATGAAACTCCTTTGTTAATGTTTCAATAGTACTATTCAGAAAGTGAGTTCCCTGATCACTCATAAGTATCCTTAGGCATCCGAACTTGGTCACTACATTTTCGAACNTTTTTTGGGTACCACTTGAGTCAATTTCCCATAACTGAGTGACTTGGTTCTTATTCTTTTCTTGCTTGATTGAGTCCTTACACATTTATGTTTCTTTTGTTTCTTGAAGGATAATTACAAGACATATTTGGTTTGGAATTCTTGTCATCAATTTTTCCATTGATTGAGCTCATCGCACGTCAGCCAATTTTTTTTTATGCTCAGGAAACACCCATGGACAAATGCAGCAATCCAGAGTGGACAATTTTGGACTTAGATTGTAGGAATAGACAGGTTGACGTTCGATGGTGGAGATCCATTAGGCCAATCATATCGACGGTTTTCATGCATTTGGAGTGTCAAAAACACGTGGGGTTTAACATCAAGAGAACACCCAAAGTCCCAAAGATCCGAACAACCGAAGTCCCAAAGAGTCGAATAGCTGAAGTCCTAAAGTCCTGAGAGACCACCACGTCACTTCAGGCCCGTATTACTTCGGGAGAACTTCATTCCTCACAGCCCAAAACTCCCAAATCCCTAAGTGCCAGAGCACATGGCCCTCATCAATCATAGCACATGGCACTCATCAGTCATGACATGTGGCACTCATTCCTGGTCATTTGGTTGTTTCATTCTCCCATTTCCATGTGACACATGTCACCCTTCTTTCCATGACACATAAGCATCTATAACATCATATGACATCAGGCCACCACGTCACTCTAGGCCTGTACCACTCTGGGAGAATTCCAAGCACGACATTCATAAACTCCCAAACTCTCGAAGTGAATCTGTATTGTTCATCAACAAGGAAACATGGAGGAAGATCATTCACTTCGACAAGTTTCCTCTGGGAGAATTCAAAGAACAACATTCGAAACTCCCAAATCCTGAAATTATGAAGTGAATCTGGACCATCCATCGATGAGGACACATGACATAAGATCCCCCACTTCATATATATGCCACTTCGAAGGATTTCCCAAGAAAAGAGATGAAAAATCCCGAAGCGCAAACTCCCGAAGCTCAAACTCCTGAAGTGAATATGGACCGTCTAGAGAGAAAGGCCACGTGGAGGAAGATATCTCATTTTGGAAATATCACTCTGGAGGATGGTACGAACTATGAATTGAAATTCCTGAAGCCTGAAATCCCAAATTGATCATTGATCATTGATCTCAAATCAAAGAGAATCGTTGATTAGTGCAGCAGATAAGGAAGGAATATTACCTGGATCATAGATTGTAATAATATCGATGACCACAATCTATTGCAGGGATGTAAACTGCCCAGACATTCATTTTCTAGAGCGGTCCCGCAACTAGAACCATGGTATTGTTGAAAGGGTACATGGAATCTTATGGGGTTCTACGGGTACAAAAGCAGTGTGGACCCAAACCACCCTCAACAACTTCCACAATCATGTGTTTATATCACATCATGTCACCACGTCACCTCCATGTTATCGCATCACCTCTAATCACACTCCCGCTACCCCTCAACTTTAGCCACCTATCCTCTACCTAAATCCCACATTGATCACCTCGATGACATCCCTTTCCTCCATATCAACAGTTCTTATTGCATCCCAGACCCCCCCCGGAGCTTTCTACCTTTAATGGTAAGGGAAGGGTCCCGGAAAGTGGTTTCCCCACTGCAGGACCTACCTAACATGGAGGCTCCTCAGGATTCCAGACCTCCCCCTCTCTAATTCACTTACCACCTAACCCCCCCTCCGGGATCTTGCCAGAATGTCTCTCAATACCACCCCTCTCAACACATTCCATTTTTCCTCCACTCACGCCTGTCACCTCAACTCCCCTCCACTTCATCCACATCCATGCCATCCACCTCCAATCATCCTATCTTCCTATTGGATGCCCGCCTCCACATATTCTTGCTCACAAATAGTTCATCACAATGAAAGAGAGGAGAAGGGTCAATTACAGTCAAGACAGAGTGTGATTAGGTTATGAAAGCTCAGACACAAACAAAGAGTTAATTCTCAATCACAGCTCGACACAGATTGGTCCTAAAACACCTCAACAGACTCCCTCTTCCTCGAGAAAAGATCTGCTCATGCAACCATTTGTCTCCAATGGCCTCTAATAGCTCATAGGCATGCCATTACTCAACAAAAATCTCTGCTCTGTCAATCCGAGGCCTATTTTCTGTCAATTCAGTTCCTCCAGTGCATGCATCACTTCTGTCTTAGAGACAGTAGTGGTTTTAATTGATTAATTCCATCATTTTAATAGATTATCTACAAGAGTTGTATTTTGTGTGTGATAAGAACCACTCTTACTAATTAAGTCTAGTGTCATAGTCAAGTTAATAAATTTTTTTACAAACATTTACCTAAAAGTAGGTCTCAGTCCCCTCAGGACGAGAACCTCTGCAACTCTGTTAAATAGGGGGTTTTTGAATGTTTGAAAAGGTTGATTGTTTTTTGCAAAGACCCTCATTTTTGGATTGTAAAGAACTATTTCGGAGCTACCTAAATTGAGAAGTCCTGTTGAGGACCAGAGACAAGTTTGTGTTTTTCATCAAAAGAGTGTGTGATTAGATCTAAAAAAGAATTATTTCTAAGTTTTATCCCATGAATGGATGTTGTAAAGAGTGGGAGCCTCTGAATCTATTGATAAGTTATCTGATTCAGTATTTTTATAGTTCTTGTCTCTAATGATGAAGAGTAAATCATTGTGTTAATATGTGATTGATGATTCGAGTTAAGGAAACTATTTTTCTTGCCATTGATATTGCATGTATGCTTTCTTCTGATAATTTTATCTCAGTCAATAATTGGAACACCAACAGCTTATTGTATTAGTACCAGGCTTGTTGTAGGTGTAAGATTCATTGTTTGCATGCCTAGGCATGTGGGTTATCCCAAGCTCGACCTTCTCCAGTAGTCAAGATTTCCCCTTTGTTACCCATATGGTTTATACTATCATTCATCTCGTATCAGTCCCACCTATAAGAGAAAATACAAAAAGAGAACATTCGAACTGAAGGAGGAGTTTTCACAAGAAGACATCTTGTCAATCACTACATAAAGCCCATCGATCATTTGGCCAGATCACAAGATCTGGAGAACCATTCCACCATTAAACATTACATAGTCTAATTGTGCCTCAGTGGCAGGTTTGTTTCCTACTGTTGAATTAAACGGATTTAGGACCCCTCAACACTTCCTTGACCCATCTGGTTAAGTAGTCTATCGCAGTACTTATGCACCTATCCCCCAACCTCTTAGCTGGTTGATTAATTCTCCCAATGAAGTCCACTACCCATTTTTCAAATGCTTGTAATGTCACTTGTGGAACCAAGGGAATTTCATCTATCCTAGAAGGTTTCCCCAGTATATGACAAATGTTGCAACTCTCTCAAAATTCTTTAGCATATTTATGTAGGGTAGGCCACCATAACCCTATGCACATAATCTTTTCAGCTATTTACTTTCCTGCATAGTGACCTCTTGCAACCCTTCATGTGCTTCTGACAGTACCATATTTATTTCATGCTACAACACGCAATGTCACAGAATACCATCTGAGCCTAACTTATACAAATTTCTTGCTATCAGTTGGCAGTATGTATACTTCACTGCAATTTGCTCCTTTTGTGTCATTGTGAAGTCTAATGTGGATACTTTTGTGCTTAAAAAATGAATTATGTATGAAAAATAGTCATCTACCATCTGAATTGCAAACAAGTGTGCATCTGGTAAACCGTCATCCAAGTTCCCTGCATCTTCACCTAATAGTTTGTGCAAAAAATGATCTAGTCCTGAATTAAGATTTTTTAGTTTCATGATCACCTCAAATTTGTATTCTTGGAACAAAACAATACATCTTCATATTCATCCCCCCAACACTGTCTTGTTCACTAGGTATCTCAGTGTAGAGTGGTATGTATACATATTGAAGTGAGATCTAAGTAGGTAGTGTCTAAACTTTTGCAGGGCATATACCATCACCAAACCTTCTCATTTTTTGTAGTATAGTTCTACTCAGTAGATGATAACTTCCTACTGGTGAATGTAATTGGATGGTCTATCTCTCCTTCACCCGGTTGTGCCAAAACTTCTTCTAAATATATAGATGATTCATCCACATGAACATGAAATTCCTTACTTCGGTCAGGAAAAACTAGAATTGGTGTGGTGACGATCTTCTATTTCAATGTATCTATACTCTTATGACATTTTTCATTCCAATGACACTTCACCTCCTTCTATAGTAACTTCTCCATCAAGGCTATGATCTATGCATATCTTGTGATGAAATTTCTATAATATCCTATATGACCCAATGTGGATTTCAATTTCTGCACTGAATTTGGTGGTGGTAAATCAAAAATCACAACTATCTTTACAGAGCCCATTATCAATCCCTATTTACACACCACATGGCCCAAGAAAATTCCAAAGGAACACAAAAATATATTTCTTCATATTCAATGAGATCTAGTATTTCCTACCCTTATCTAACATTAAGCGCAAAAGTTCAAAATGATATTTCAATATAATGAAGATTGTCTAGTCATCTAAGTGAACTTATAAGAACTTATGCATGAATTGTTGCATCCCTTTCATCACCTAAACGAGAAAAATAAGGACACTTACAAGTCTAGTTGGGTTAGCTAGACAAGACAGCAGTGAATGCAAGAGATAGAAACATCAAGCATAAGAACTAAACAAAGAACTAATGTTAATAACAATAAAAGAAAATAAACTAGAGTGCATAAGGCAAATAGAACAAAAATTAAACAACATGCATGCCACCAATGGATAAGTTGTATTAGTGGGAAAACACCAAAGAGAAAGGGGGACTTATGGGTCCCCTCTTCCTCCACGGGAGGGCTCTTGAACCCCCAATGATTGAGCTCTTCTTACAAGTAACAAACTAAAAGGAAATGGTGAAGAAATCCAAATCCCATCCACTCAAGAGGTGATGTGAATGGCTAAATGAAATGGTGCTTGTATGCTCTTGATGAGTTCTCCAAGAGAATATAGGCAGCATAAAAATACAAATGAATTCCTTGAAAATATAGTACACCCATGGCCTCTTTTTATAGAAAATCTTTGAGGCATTATTTAACCAGTCTTCAGTGTGAACAAGGGGCTCTTTAGGGCACCCTTAGGTCTTTGACCAACCCCCCCTCAGATTCATCTTGGATTTGGGTATCAAATCGATTTTGGGAGATGAACTAGAAGTGGGTGGAAGGCCAACCAAAATCATAAATGCATTGTTCTCAGGTGTGCGTAGATTTTTGCATCCAAAATCGTGCATCGGGCGCATATGCGCTTTTCTGGCGTTATTTAACTATCACACATGCACGCGTTGCCTTTGTATCCTTAGCGCATGCTGATTTTTTAACCAGTTGTATAGTTTTGTGCCCTTTGGAAATGCATTTTCTATGCCATGGATGAACTAATGGGTGTTCGAAGATATTGGATTCTTGTAACCATTTGCGGACGATATTCCAGTGATAACATATGCCCCCTGATGTGTGGGGTTAGGAGCATATGTATAGTTGAAATACATCAATGTTTATTCTACTAAAAGTACTGTTGTAAGAAAGAGCATTGAAGGGAATTTTAAGAGTGACCCATTGGAGGGAGAGGGGAATCGATAGGACCCAAACCATTCGTAAGGTGTGAAAAAATAAAAATATGTACAAATGAGGTAGGCATGCGCCATGCTCGTGTCATGTAACTCAAAAAGTGTAATATAGTAACTGAAGTTGT
This sequence comes from Picea mariana, assembly GCA_032191745.1. Taxonomy (NCBI): domain Eukaryota; kingdom Viridiplantae; phylum Streptophyta; class Pinopsida; order Pinales; family Pinaceae; genus Picea; species Picea mariana. The sequence continues at coordinate 27,391 of JASDQU010240682.1, forward strand.
GTGTTGGTGTAGAGGAGTGTAGCACCCTCGGGGGTGTGTTGATAATAGTAGAGGACAATTTTGATGGTGAACAAACTCTGAAAAGAGGTGAGGACACCTATAAGAAGTGTCGATCATATGCAAGCATTGATAGCCTATCAATTTCCAGAGGTCTTTAGAAAATATAAAAAACAACTACAATAGTCGCAAAGTAAGACACACCGCAACGTGATAAAGTGTTGAAGTCGAATGTCATGGGGGTTAATGACAAAAGAGAGCAATGATGGTTCTGTATGTGTCATCCGAGACACCTCATTACAAAGGTAATTAGAGTCAAGATACTATCACCCTTCTGGAAACTGTGTTGATGTCAATAGGAAGGGAGATGTGACTCCAAGAAGAAAAGGGCTTCATGAAATCCACATGATAAGATCAGGGACTGAGGAGATACATGAATGAACTCAAGATGTGGTAAGACTCAAGACTTCCCTTGGTTGGGTAGATTTGTGAAGGATAGGTGGTAGCAACCGTCGAACTGAATCTAGCATCAGGGGGATGACTAGACTAGGGTTAAGTTGTGCCAGAGGCATGACAAAGTGGAAAACTCATAGATCAGGGGTAAATGGACTGTGGGATACTCAGGGTTTATGTTCAATGTCAATAGGAGGAGAAGGTGATGAAAGCCCCAACCAAGGGAGACATGGGTTTCTTTTTTTGGAAAAGGAAGGTCGCCAAAGGTGACGACAAAAAACTATGTAATGGTTGGAAACAAAGGCTTTGTAAAATTACCAAATAAATAAAGAATAATTGGGGATGAGTGTACAGATACAGAAACGGGTGCCCTAGTGAAACATGGATTGCCCTAGGAGGGCGCAAGTTGTGTGGAAAATAGGTGGAGGGTGGGGGGGCCATAGGTAAGTTTATGTATTAGGTAAAATGAATGGAGGACAATCTGCAGATGGGAAAACTGATGGTGGATGAGATGGAGGGATAATGATACTACGAAGGTGTAGTCAAAATGCGAATCATGATGAGATTATTTGGGATTCCATTATGGGGAAGTTATCAAAATGAGGAGAAGGAGCATGGGGCTAATTCTCGGGAATGCAAAGACTATGAGGACTCCCATCATGAGTGTCAAAGTATAAAGGGGGATTTTAAATGGGAGAACTCATGTGGGGAAGAGTGCTACTGGGTGATAGTACTGAAATGCAGAAGATGTGTGAGTACTGCAGAGCCGTATGGGGTAACCTTAGAGGAAAATGTCGGAGGGTGTGACTGGGAGATGCAATTGATATTCAGAAGGAATGATTACATGCCAGTATATATCTTATACCTGAAAGGGCCGTGCTAATTTGTGGTGACCAAGTACCTACATACCTGAAAAAATAATACCCGACATGAACAATATCTGAAGAGAAAGAACAGATAACGATTATTTGATAAGTTTGAACATAAGCATGCATACCTTGGCGTGATGTGAGAAAAATGATCCTTGGTGGCCGAGGATGGATGGTGGCCCAGGGAAATGAGACTATGTAGGTGGTGGGATGCTGGTCCCATGGCTGAAGACAAATCAAAAAATGAACGCTTGGAGCTCCCGGAATTGAGAATGGAAGTTTGGAAAAGGGGACTATATATAGCTATACGACCCACATTGCCACCTCATTTATACCTGCTGCCAGAGTGATTGGACAAGAATTTTGAGGAGATATTTGTAGATTTCAGGAGATCGAGCTAGCCAATTCAGGATCAACGAGTTTCAGGTTAGTGGTCGTACCCTCCTGCAAAGTAGCCAGGGGTTCGTTTTTTGGATAGGGATTATACGGATAGCCATACAAGGGGGTTTTGTGAGGGTGGGCCCCCTAGTGCGTGGGTGATCGAGTGTTTCACGCACATGAGTGCGTGACTATAATTTGGAGAGTCACGCAATGGGGGTTCCCAAATGGGGAAAACATGCATGCATGGGATGTGCACCTGTGCAAAGCACAACAACGCATCCATGCCCGATTGTGTTCCTAATAGTTGCATAGGTGTGTGCAACTCTGGAGCGAACAGGCGTGCTAGTGTGCATGTCTGTTGATGTGACAGGGGTGCATGGGTGCACCCCTGTATTGCCAATAGTTGTGCATGAGTGCGTGACTATGGGGTGAATAGGCGTGCATATGTGCGTGCTTGTGGGGAAAATAGTCGTGCCTTTGAGGCAAAGCTGAAGGGTGTAAAAACTAATCTTTTTTGGATATTTTGTGTTTTTATGAGTTGTGATGGCTGATCAAATATTGTCTGTGTGATGTAGGCAATCAGTCGACGATGTTGATCCACTGGAGGGAAAGGGACTGGGCATGCCTGAGAGAGGCGGTGAGAGATGAGGAGATGGTTGTACGTGGTGCTTTGGCAGTATGTGGGCTGCTAAAGTTTTTTGAATGCTCATTGGTGAGGGCACAGGAGTACCTTTTGTAGTTCCTGATTTCAATGTGGACTCCGGATTTGCAATGTTTCATCGTGTGAGGTGATCACCTGGCATTCTCTTCTATAGAGGATGTATATTTTTTTACTCAACTCCCTTTTCAGAGAACCCTTATACCTATCGAGCCTGTGGTGCCCAGAGATGGTTAGTTGGCTGACCTAGCTCGGACATATTGTTCAGGAGAGGACTTCATGTCGGGGATAGTGGGGAGGATTGGGGCGATCGATGCCCTGGGGCATAGATGTGTTGCATCGATTATTTTGAGAGTTTATGGATCTCTCGCGACTCAGTGGATTAGTGGGGGTCAGCTGAGATTCATGGAGAGGGCACTGGTGGGTGAGCATATTTCCTGGGGCTTGATGCTACACGCCAATATGGTGGGGCAGCTCAACAGGTGTCAAGCTGTGGACTCTTGGGATTTTTCCTTTGGGTCCATCTTGGTACCATGTGTTTTGGAGAGGGTGCCCATGTTGCACCCTAGAGTGCTACTGGATGCACCTAGTGTGCGAAATCCGCAAGTGAGGCAGTGGGCGACTATTTTGGTTCATCATGGTGGTGGGGAGGGTGGCCATTATTTTATTTTCAAGGTTGCACAGGTGTGGCGTTAGATGCCACATATCATAATCCAGTTCCCATATAGTGGGGTGGATTTCCGGGATGACCCAGAGACGGTGTTGCCCCCGGGAGAGGTATTCGACGACAGAGGTATGTGGATTTATTTGATGTTTTGATTTTTAGATAGTATAGCATGTTCTTTGTGTATATATGGATGTTGATGCTACCATTTGATTTTTGTTTGTACAAATGTGGGACCTCACAGATGAGAGGTTGAGTTGGTCAGAGTGTCATCGCATCAGGGGCTAGTGAGACCACCGCAGGGAGAGCCACAGGTCGGAGAGAGACGACGGTGGGATGAGGGTGGTGCGAGGCCAGCTGATGATGAGAGAGAATGTAGGTGATGTCATTTTGATGACCCTGGTGCAGGGCCTTCTCATGCTCCTTTGGCGAGGGCCGGGGGAGAGTTCGAGGATATTCGTCGCCACTTGGAGGCAATATTACAGGGAGTGCATGAGGGAATGTGGTCACGTATTTAGGAAAAGGGAGTCCTAGAGTAGTGTGTGGGCTTTCCAGTGGAGTGGTAGACCATGATACACAAAGAAGTTGTAGCGGGTGCGGCTATGATTGGGTGACTTCCCCCAGGACCTGAGGGACCCCTAGCTGGGGGGACACCTCCTCCCGAGAGAGGACCAGGTGGTGGAGATTTAGAAGTGCCATGAGTGCCCATGTATAGTGATTTTTGTGTAGGCTTGCGAGCCCATTTTGTATATGGTGATGGGACATCGATTTTGTATTGATAGCAGTGAGGTGGTTCACCTACCTACGGATGTT
>JASDQU010240682.1:45853-66330 GCA_032191745.1 Picea mariana
TGTTCGACTGATGGGTCAGATTTTCCGTATTCAATTGTTCAAATTTTTTATATTTCTAAATGGGAGAGGTTTGAACAAAATTAACCCCAACATCTTGGTGTCCTCGTGGTGGAGCCATGGGTCATGGAGGGCCAGGAAATGGAAAGTATTTATTATTTTTGGGTAATGATCTGTAAGGTACATAGGAAGGCGTGGCTCTTTCATTAGTGCTTAGGGTGTAAGAAGATGTAGAGGGGCTACCAGAACTTGGTTGGGTTGCTAGGCATACTGTGGGTGCCAGTGGTGGTCCACTGATGGGTGGAGGAAGGGAAACAAGGTATGGTTGTTGATAAGGGGGAGGAGGATAATAAGAAGGTCCACCATATGTTGATGGATATTGAGGTGTTACATACATAGGTGGTTATTGGAGGTGTGAATTGTGGTGTATAGTGGTACCAATCAATCCATCTGTTGAGTGAGACATCCCAGGTTTGTCCTGGCTGAATGGAATGGGTCTCGGGGCATCAAGTAGTACTGTATATAAGTGTCATGATTGTGAATAAATGAGTTCGAATTGTTGAGCCTTGTTGATGGATTCTTCTTCCGATTGGGGGACGGTGGAAGCTACATCCTTAGAAAGGAGGGAAACAAGTGATTTGAGAAACCAATTGAGGCATTGTTGCTTGGTGGCTTCTGCTTTGCATAGACTATGTCATCTACATCATTCATGAATGTGGTTAGCGATGTGTGTAGTGGAGGTTTTTTTAAACTCTGAGAGTAGTTAGAGACCATTGTCATGACAGATTGGTAGTTGAAAGAAGGTAAAAAATTCTTTGGTCAAAGATTCAAAGGTCACATGAAGCCCATATTTTTCTTCTACATACCACTTGGCTAATGGGCTAGTGAGCGTGTGTTGGAATAACCTCAATCGAATAGATTCATCCATGATGTTGTTTGAAGAGAACCATAAATAGAAGGTCATGATATGGTTGGCCGGGTCATCTCCTACTTTTCCTTCAAACTTGGGAATGTATGAAGGGTGTTTGGTAGGCATTGTGGGCCATGTGGGGTCATGCAAGATAGGATCATTGGTGAGCTTAGTCAGATCTGGTATTTTGAGGAAAGCCAAGTATGGCATTTGGGGTGGTGATGGAGGGTTAATTCCTATCATGGTGGGAATGGTTTATGTACCTGACCCATGAAGAGGTTTAGTTCCAGCCATGGTGTGAGTGTTGTGTGTCCCTGACCCTTGACGGGGGCTAGGTGGGCTTTTACTTCCTCCTGGGGAAGAAGTGTTCCCCCCGCTTCCTTGTAAAGGAAAGTGGGTGGATGGTTGACCTTGGGAAGTGGACCCAAGCAAAGTGGAACGAAACAAAGTAGATCCCAAGATGGTAGCACTCACAGGAGTGTGAGAAGGTGGAGTCGATGAGTTGGCAAGACTAGGAACTCCGCCTAGAATGGGAGGGAGATTTAGCAAGCGTTTGGAACGACGGGGATGTTGTGAGTCCCCAATGATGTCCAAATAGCAAATTGGATGTGTGAAAATGGTGATGAGAGAAATAAATGAACAAGAGTCTTTTTTTATGATTTTTTTGGACCTTCACAATATATCTCACAATCACATGTAATCACAAGATCATCATACATAAATCAATTGATAAGAATCATACATGTGGGTAAGTGGTTTTTTTCCATGTGGGAGAACAAGAAAATAAATGCTCGTGTCCTAAAACACGTAATGTCCTTCCTCTCAAAATAGCGTTGGACCTTCCAATAGCACTCAGTAGTGGGGTCTGAAGCCACCGAAAGAGGAACTAGTGAAGTATGTAGTAATTAGTTATAATGAGGGGTAGAGGGTGCATATCCTAAGAGAGCTGGCAATATTTCCCAATAGCCACACAAAATCTAATCAAGGTGCAATTGCATCCCACAATTCCCACCTGGGTAGATATCCTAAAATTTGGTCACTAGGTACCTCGGTCAAAGTGCAACATTTATATTTTTGGCCTAAGAAATGGGTCATGGGCTTGATCGCGTCCAAGAGGTGGGTGCCTCATTGGGGAATGCAAAGAACAACTAGACCTTGGGCTTCAACCTTTCACTGGTATCTCCCTGCCTTGTGGTGTTAGGAACACTTGACTTGGAGGATTTTAAAGTTCCCCATTTGAAAACTTCTATTGTTTAAAGATGTGAGAACCAAATAATGGGGAGTTATTTGGATGCCTATCCCCAAGATTCTACCTAGACTAAAAAAATTCTTTTGGCACCTCCTGTGGAGGAAAACTTAGTGATTTTTTAGAAAATTTGTAGATGTGGTTGTTTGAGATATAGGGGGTGTGAACCAATCTCGTTGAAATTAAGTGGGAGTGGATAGTCTCGTCAAGAAAAAAGGGTGGGTCATTTCAGAATCCCTTCGGAGGAAACTTACTTCAACCTCCATGATTTTCTAGATGAAGCTATGTGAGTGAGTAGTGACTTTGTGTGTGAACAAGTGAAAGTGTGCCAAATTTTTAATAATTTAGGTGTCACCTTGTTGCATGTGGACTTTGTGTAGTCCATACAAGTCTTGATTACCTAATTTACTGAATTCCATTGGTACAACCTTGCGGAATTTTAAAGTCCCTAAAGAACTAGCATGTGGACATATGAGTCCTTACCAATCATTTAACTCCCTAGTGTGATTTAATCTAAGAAAGCTTCAACAACTATCCTAGATTGTGGACATGTGGGCATGTATGGGCCCATTACAAAACCTTTAAACTTCCCTAGTGATTTGATCTAAGAAATTAAATTCAAAACTATCCTATCTTTGTAGAATGTGGGCATGTATGGGCATGTTAAAATTTTAAGATTTTTTTTGAAAAGAAACTAAGAGGAGTCCCAAGGGAGATGTTGTTTTCTCCTAAATATTTTTTCTTTAAGGGATATGAAATTTTCCCTCAATCATTTTTCTTATTCTCAAGATCGCTTTATGGTGCAAGAGAAGAGCATACTCAAATATTGACGTTCAATTTCTGGTCCCAATGCAAGTAGTTATATTTTTGATATAGAATGACTCCAGCTTATCTTTAATCAAAGAAAGCCATCCATGTGGAAAAAATGAAAGCAAAAAGAGGATAAATATGGATTTTAAACTCCTAAGTGCCTATGTTTTGACTAATCCTTCATGTGGAGAGGGAATCTAAGTGTGGTGCATATTACAATATGCATAGAATCAAACTTAAGAAGGCTATGGGCCTCCAAATCATCACAAAAACCCTTACAATGTATGATTTTCTAGACAGATGTGCGAGTCGCAGAGTAGACAAAGGCGCATTGGGCGCCAATGCGTAAATGGAAAATGACATTTTGGTGCAGTCAGTAGAATGCACTGAGAAACAAAGTGGGTTCGACACACATGCTCGAAAGACACGACTGTGGGTTAAAAAACCTGCGCACTTTCTGTTACACGGCCGTGAAAGAAATTTCCAATGCAATTATCTCAACTTAGCTCTGAATTTAGCTTTTTGCAGGCAGACATGGGCTGATTATGGTTCCTGCAAGTTAAATAAACCAAAATGAAGTGCTCAAACAACCCAAATGGGGGGGAAATTGATACCAATCCCCAGTGCAGTCACCAATTTGTTGCATCCCTTTTGTCACCTAAATGAACAAAATAAGGACGCTTACAAGTCCAGTTGCATTAGCTGGACAAGACAACAATGAATGAAAGAGTTAGAAACATCAAGCATAAGAAATAAACAAAGAACTAATTCTAATAACAATAAAAGAAACTAAACTAGAGTGCATAAGGGAAATAGAACAAAAACTAAATAGCATGCATGCCACCAATGGATAAGTTGTATTAGTGGGAAAACACCAAAGAGAAAGGGAGACTTATGGGTCCACTCTTCCTCCAAGGGAGGGCTCTACAACCCCCAATGATTGAGCTCTTCTTACAAGTAACAAACTAAAAGGAAATGGTGAAGAAATCCAAAGACCATCCACTCAAGAGGTGATGTGAATGGATAAATGAAATGGTTCTTGTATGCTCTTGATGAGAAAAGAGGATTCTCCAAGAGAATATTGGTAGCATAACAATACAAATGAATTCCTTGAAAATATAGTGCACCCATGGTCTCTTTTTATAGAAAAGATTTGAGGCATTATTTAACCAGTCTTCAGTGTGAACAAGGGGCTCTTTTGGGCACCCTTAGGTCTTTGACCAGCCCCCCACTCTGATTCAACTCAGATTTGGGTGTCAAATAAACTTGGGAGATGAACCAGAAGTGGGTGGAAGGCCAACCAAAATCATAAATGCATCGTTATGAGGTGTGCATATATTTTTGCATCCATAGTTGTGCATTGGGCACATATGCACTTTTTCAGCGTTATTCAACTATTTCACGTACGTGCGCTGCCTTTGTATCCTTAGTGCATGCTGATTTTTTAACCAGTTGTATAGTTTTGTGCCCTTTGGAAATGCATTTTCTGGGCCATGGATGAAATAATGGGTGTTTGAAGATGCTGGATTTTTATAACCTTTTGCGGATGAAATTCCAGTGATAACATGAATTCTTTGAAATGTGTGACAACTACTCTAGAAAATATCACTGGTCCATTATTCAACCCAAGTTGCATAAATGTGTATTGGTAATGACTCCATTCTATCGCAAAGGTTGTCTTATATTGGTCTTCTTTCACAATCATGATCTGGTGGTATCTTGAGAATCCATATGTAAAATAATAATCCTCCTAACTCCCTACATTCTCCAACAATTTATCTATAAATGGGGTAGGAAAAGGGTCATGTAAACGTGCATCGTTCAACTTTATCATATATACACATGTCCTAATTCCTCTTGTTTTCTTTTCTTGAACCACCATTGGGATGATCCACTATGATTCTTCAATAGCTTCTATACTTCCATCTTCTAACATTTTGTCGATCTCTTCTTTTACTTTCTACTTATATTTCAGATTCATTATGTAGGGTCTCTGTCACATGAGTTTCACATATGGTTTTAATGGAATCTTCATTTCTCCTAATTCTCCAACAATTCCTTTCATATATGAGAATGTCATTGGAAACAAATCATAGTACTCGCGCAGTAAGTCAACAATATTATCAATTGTTTCCTCGCTCCAGTAATCTACTATGTTCGTAAACTTAGTCTTATCCTCTATTCTATTGTTCTCTCTACACGTTCTTAGGGGTTTCACATAGATATCTTACTCAAGTTCTGGTCCCTCTACTTCACACTCCCCTTCAATCTCTGATATCTACAATTACCTTGGATCTTCTTTATCTTTGACCTCCTCTACAATGTTATAACAATGCATGACCTCTTCAACTATCGCAGTGACACTAGGTGTACAATACAAAGGTACTGACCCCAACAAGTCCTTTGATGCAAAAATATTATTCCCGATAACCTGCAATGTTGATTCAATCAAAGGATTATTATTCTTAAAATTGAACGTTACATTGAATTTCTTGATCAATTCTTCCAAATATCATATCCCTTGTTGGAATAGGGGCATACCCAGGGTTCAACGCTACAACAATGCACCAACAAATCCCTAACTACCGGCCCTTTCGGCAACACCTGCGAAGCATATGGAGTCTCACCTGAGGTAGTGGCATAGTTGGTTGTAGGACTCAAGTGTCTGCAACCTTAGCTGGGAAATGGATCTTTGATTATACAGCTTACTAGAGCACTTAGCATATAACATATGAACACATCAAGAAAAAGCACACAACACATAACACAGTGTTTACGTGGTTCACCCCCACCCTGGGGCTACATCCACCAACTCTTCTTCTTTATTGTCTTTAGTCAATCGGTTATAGCCTCAAAACCCTTACTCTGCATAGGAAAAAAGATATGCGCATCTTTCTAGATCCTTCTTCATTGCGTTATAGCACAAAGGCTTCTAGAATCTTTCATAGGGACTTGCACTCAGCTCTACAAGTGTCATACAGTATGCACAAAGCACTTACAATCCTTTGATCACATAGCTCTAGAACTTAACCATTCCTTTAACACTTAGCACACTGACCTCTTTCTACATTTCCTATCCTTCTATATATACATTACAAACTAGGCCTAAACATGGGTAAACCCATGGGTTGACATCCCATTCCCGTTACATATTCCCAAAAACCCAAAAAGGGGGCCAAGATCCCGTGATCTCCACTTCGACTTGTGTTCCTCCTTCAACAGGCTATCGAAGTCCCAAAATAGGTCAACATGACCAAGAAACTCCCAAAAAATGGTCAAGGGCCAACAAGCCCCCAACACTCACCTTTGACTCATCTCGAGTTACTCTGGTTTAAGCAATTCTTCCTCGAATGCCTCGAGCTTGGCTTGAGCTGCTTCAACTTTTTGCTTTGTTGTGGTCTCTTGTTCGATGAACTCCTAGATCACTGTGTCATTCACTGATCCTTCTAGGCATTGTTCTGTTGTGAGGATGACCTGTTCTATCTCTCCTCCTTGGATCTCGACCTCTGTAAATAATAGACATGCCTTATCCTACCTAGGTTGAAATCATTGAGTGAATTCCATCACTTTTCTTTGAAGCATATGGATCTGCTGCTGATTTGTACATTGTTCATGAGACCTCTTCATTCTGTCTACAACTGATAGGGCCTTTAGCTGCGCCTGTAGTGTATCTGTGTTCTGCTTCACTTCTTGGAGTTGCGACTCCAATGTCTGCAATTCCAGGTTTTCAGTGAGATTTTCATAGGTCTGGGAACTGTGGTTACTGAGATGCTTGCACTCCTATGAAAGATATTTTATTCTTTCAACTGTGCTGCGGGCAATTGCTTCTCTTTGGTTCCTTATCTCTTGTGGGGTTTCAAGTACTACGCGGAGATCTAAGTCAGTGATGCGTTGCAGTAGCTTCTGGATTACCTCTTCTAGTTGTGCCACCTACTATGGAACTTGTTCCTCAGTCTGTACTTTGACAATTATCACAGAGCGAAGTGCTTTGTTGACCCTTTCCTTAAATTCAAGTTGCTCGACGAGAAACTATTCCTTTCTTTGTTGTAGCTATGTTTTTTCTTCATCCTATTTTTCTTATAGAGCGAGCTTTTCTTGTTCTGCAACACTTCGTTTCTCCTCAAGGTCTTTCTGTACTTGTGCTAAATCCTGGGTGGCTTGTGCTATCTCTCCGTGAGCTCACTGAAGGCGAGCCCCAACTGTATCAGTAATGCGGTGTAGTTGAGTGGGATCATCACCTAGTTATGGTGTTCCAACTGTCAGGGGCGCATTGGATACTACACAGTTGGACTATAGTTCTTGCAGCACTCCTTGGAGTTCATCCTTAATCCGACTAAACACCTCCTCCTTCTTAGCTTATTGATTCTCTACTATCTCCAACAAAGCATCATTCAGTGTTGCGACGATGAAGTCGAAGTTTTTTGAGCTGAGATTGGTCTCGAATTTGGTTCTGGTTGCTTTCATTTTCTTCCTTGAAGAAGGTTTCAGAGGGGAAACCTTCCTTTTCTTCAAGGGATCCTCCTCATCTCTTGGTGGTGTGACCTCACCTTTCTTTAGTTTAACTTCTGTGCCATCTATTTCTCCACCATCTCCTCCTTGCTCTGTTGAGATGGAAGCGGTCTTTATGGATGCACTGTCTAAATTGTGGACCTCTTTAGTCTTTTTTATCTTTCTAGGTCTGGCTATATCCGATGTAGTTTCAGAGCTATCAACATCGGACATCTTTGCAGGGTCCACTGAAATAAGGAGGTCCACCGACCATTCCTTGGTAATCTCCTGCAAGTCATCCTCCATTAACTTGTAGTATGACTGAAGCTGTTTTTTATTCTCATCAGCGCACGTTGTGATATAGATAAAATGGTGGTCTGCGTTGAATTTCATCAAGAGTATAAACCTATGGAGTGTGTTCGGGGTTATGCGAGGTTCAAACTAGATAGCGGTCTTCGACTGGTTGTAATAAGTGTGGAAGACAACATTTTATTGCCACTACTTGTTCATGTCATTGGAGTACCACAGCGTACTGAAATTCATGGCCATTGGTTCAAATGGATCGATGTCTAGGAAGGTTGCACCTTCTAGCATCTCCCATGCAATGAACATGATTAAGATAAAAATCTAGCTGAAGTGTAATTTGTACCCTGGATCCCGTGCTTCCCTGCAATCTAGTTCTAGTTGGTTCATGAGGTACTTCACCCAATTCATCTGTAGTCCCTCTGCGCACTTTCCTGCGAGGTCGACTGCGAATCCAATTACTTGGGTCGATCGGTTCTTGTGAATTAGCTTTCCTACGATCAAATGACATGCAAGGCGCACTGCACCACTCTAGATAGAGGCTACCTTGTAGCCTTTCATGCCCTTCTCTACATTTTCGTAAGTATCCTTTATCCTCTGGGAAAGAGCACGATTTGTGGTCTTTTTGAGGTAGAATTCCTGTGGGTCAGGGCCTTGGATGCTAAGCCCTATGATTCGATTGATCATAGTAGGATCCACTGTGATGTGTCGGTTCAACCATAAGTATCTTCCATGATAGTAGGACAACAACAACGTCACACACGCATTCACTTCTTGATGCCTTCTGAAGTGAGGAATCTTCATTACATTAAGCAGTGTGGACTACGCGAGGTTCATGGTCCACTGCTAGGGAACGAACTTTGAATTATTTCCCTTGGTTCTAGTTGAATACTTATATGGGGCTATCATATTGTACACTTTCTTGTCGCCAACGTTGAAGTCACTAAACTTCAATGCTGTGATCTTATCCTGATCTGCGCACACTACGCACATCCCCTATGGAAGGTACACAGTGACCAATTCATATTCAATATCTCGGGGCACACTGTCTCAATTTATTGCATCACTCAGAGGTTCTATATAAATAGGTAGAATGCTTGGAATCATCTTAGCATTTGCGATATCATCTCTGTACTTTGTTCTTTTCTCATCAACTGGTTGGGATGGTCTAGCTCGAGTAGTGGATGGAGAGGCCTGCAGTCCTCTTGTCAAAGATGCTTGTACACCTGTAGACACTCCTCTCTCCGACATGAATCTCTCTTTCATCAAGTTGATCAAAAATTCCTCAGTGGCTTTATCTGCAACGCTCACTACTTCCAACATACGCACTCGGGGTAAACAATTCCCGAGATCAGAGAACAACTCAGACACGGTAATGAGATAGAGAACAAGAGAACAATGATCACTGTATAAACTTGGCTTAGTCTGTGGGATCAAATTCTTGATTGGAAAAAGTTTTCTTGGGGCATGGTGCGACGAGCTAAATAGGTAATTCAACAACGGTTGGCTTACAACAGATATGAGCCTCCATTAACTCCTGTTCGATCCATTATAGCACAATCGAATGGTCTGATGATGAACCTTTATTGATTTTTTGCACATTCGAAGCATCAATCGAACGGTTATAATATCCCCAATGGATATATTGCTTTATCATGGCGAAGCGCCATGTGTAACATTTCTGATATCTAGGCGAAGCTCCAATTCTACAATTTTTCTTTCTGCGAGGTCTCCTCTAGAACCTCTTGTAACTTTTTAGTCTTAGTCCTTTTCCTTCTTAAATTTCTAGCCTTCTTTCCAGTGAGTTTCATCTCAGTAGTTCTTTTCTCATTCTGATTCTTATCTTCTTTGGTCTTAGTTACTCCGCACCATTGAAATTATTTCCTAGGGTTCCTGGATAATACTTCTTCTTTGTCTGGGATAGGTAACTCAATATTTTGTGGATCCTCTAGCATTCTCTTAGATTTGACATCCGGTTTGCGAACATTAAATATCTGCGATCTTCTCTTATGTTCTTCAATCAAATGCATGATCCTTTTGGTAATAAAGTCTTTTAAATCTTTGTTCTTATGTTTCAAAACTTCTTCTTCTTCCTTTCATTGGGCTTGGTCTCTATCAATCCAAGATTTTCCTATTAGCATGGTAAACGGGGCATTGTCTTTGACAAATTTAATAATCTCAAAGTCTTCTTCTGCTGAAGTTCCATTGACAATCATAGGTATCCGAGCGAGCCTTCCACATAGGTTTACTAGCTTTCCTCTGAATAAACCTATTCCTCCTAGTGAAGGGATCATAGTAGGACTTCCTATAACTTCACAGGTTCTCTCTGGCATAATATTCATCTATGTTTCCTCATCCAGAACACAGTCAATGTTGAAGTCTCATATTCTTTTTTCGATGCATTCCTTCTCTTTGAATATCTCTAATAAGTTTACATGTCAGTGGTTATTCAATGTTTCTTTCATCTGTAGCAATGTTTTCTCTGATTCTTTCTGAGGTTCATCCATAGGTTCTAGATCTGCCTTAGGGTTTTCTTGATTTAGATTCATTCTTTCAAGATTAGCAATCATGCTAGGGAAATCTAATACTTCATGGTATAGAACTTTACAACAAATACAACTAGGTCTTCCACCAGGGCATTCCTTAGCAACATGTCTCGGTCTTCTGCAACTGTAACAGAGGGTTAATATTCTCTTAGCTTTAAATGATTCCCAACTTCTTATGTACTGTGCACTAGGATCATATGAGTTAACCTACAATAATTTCTTTCTAGGCTCCTGCATCTATTCATTAGTCCAAACATTCTTTATTTACATAGGTATAACATATCTTTCACTATTTTATCGGATCTACTCATATCAAATCTTCTTTATCTATTAATTCCCTAGATTTCAAACTAGGACAGACTCTATTAAACATACCTAGATCCATACTCTAGAAACAAACATTTCCACTTATCTTACTTCTACAGAGCACAAAGCTTTCAGATCTAACACTTTTAACTATTCTTACCCTTATCAAGGCACAAAGCTAGCAAATCTTACCTCTTTTGATCAGAAATTCTTACTTTTACCTTTCTTAGAGTGCCAAGCATTCAGATCTTGCTTCTTTCCTTCATATCTGATCTTCTTTTATTTAAATCGGGCTTATTTATTTCAGATATGATCTTTTTTATTTATCATAGATATTTATAAGTCAAGTAGAATACTGTGCACTAGGTCATAGATATACGCACAAAGATTTCACAATTTCAGGATGAATCTTTGAACAGAGCTTCTTCTTTCTCAGTTCCCAGCAATCACAGTTTCAAGTCTTGGCAACAGAACCATTTTTCGGCACAGGGGAATACCCAGGGTTCAACACTACAACAATGCACCAACAAATCCCTAACTACCGTCCCTTTCAGCAACACCTAGAAACCATATGGAGTCTCACCCGAGGTAGTGGCAGGGGTGGTTGCAGGACTCAAGTGTCTGCAACCTTAGCTAGAACACAGATATGTGATTATACATCTTACTAGAGCGCTTAGCATATAATATATGAACACATCAAGAAAAATCACAAATCACATAACACAGTGTTTACGTGGTTCACCCCCACCCTGGGGCTACATCCACCAACTCTTATTCTTTATTGTCTTTAGTCAATCGGTTACAAGCAGAGAGCCTCAAAACCCTTACTCCGAATAGGATAGAAGATCTACGTAGTTCGCTAGATCCTTCTTACTTGCATTATTGCACAAAGCCTTCTATAGTCTTTCACAGGGACTTGCACTCATCTCTACAAGTCTCAAACAGTATTCACAAAGCACTTACAATCCTTTGATCACATAGCTCTAGAACTTAGCCATTCCTTTAGCAATTAGCACACCGATCTCTTTCTACATTTCCTATTTCTATATATACATTACAAAATAGGCCTAAACATGGGTAAACCCATGGGCCGACATCCCATTCCCGTTACATATTCCCAAAAACCCAAAAAGGGGACCAAAAGGGGGGCAAGATCCCATGATCTCCGCTTCGACTTGCACTCCTCCTTCGACAGGCTATCAAAGTCCCAAAATAGGTCAACATTACCAAGAAACTCCCAAAACTTGGTCAAGGGCCAACATCCCTCGACAAACTTGTAGTTTTATGTATCAATTATTGGGAATTGTGTCCAAAGTATGTGTTAACACATAGGACGTACAAGAATCAAGGTCTAGAAATTTTATCAGAGTACAATTACAAAAGTCTTTCATTCGTGATGATGGTTGTCATCATTAGCAGAAGAGGGAAAGTATTGGTCACATTTGTCTCTCAGTTTAAAGCCTTCATGCAGTCTTTGGTTACATGTTCTCATCATCCAAATGAAAGCTTATATT
The DNA here is from genome assembly GCA_032191745.1 of Picea mariana. Lineage (NCBI taxonomy): Eukaryota > Viridiplantae > Streptophyta > Pinopsida > Pinales > Pinaceae > Picea > Picea mariana. The sequence continues at coordinate 57,974 of JASDQU010240682.1, forward strand.
TATTTCTTGTAACCAATGTATATTGTTGCTAATTGTTATTTCTACGAATTGTTAGCGCTGCAAATTGGACGCACTATGAATACCCTATTTTTCTCAGTTGATAAAATCCTAGTTGACCTCCTTTTCACTCAGGTTTGAAAAGGATCATTTCATTCAAACTTCATCTCATACCTTATCCTTGGAACTACAAATTCATTGATGAAAACTGTTACACGTCAAAATTACTCAACTGGAAAAGTGTCACATGTTCCTCTCAATTGTCGTAAGTGTCGCATCTTCCTTACAAATTTCGCAAGTGTCGCAAGTTGTTCACATTAGTCGCAACTATTGTTCAAGCATACTGCCACAATGACAACACTAAGGAGGCACTTAAAAACATCTCATACACTTGATTTGGAGAAGGGGAACTGGTTAACTAAAGTCAAGGAACTCTTAATGCCTGAGAAGAGCTCTTAAACAAGGGTTTTGAGGCTGAGCGCTCCCCTCCATCAGCCTTAGGAGCACTGGCGCTCCCCTATAAGGCCTCAGGGAGCGTTATAATGCTTGCTTGCCCCTCTAAAGGAGCGGTATCCACCTTTGGAGCATTGGCGCTTCCCTCAAGCTTCCTAGGGAGCGCTACAACGCTCTGATGCTCGTTTTGAGGGAGCGCTGCCTAATCTGAGGCAGTAGTTGGCCCGTTGAGGAGAATAAGGGGAGGATATTTCAAGTTTAGAAGGCAGTTGCATTCGAATTCTTGGTTCCATCAGGAGATCCCTGATCTAAGGAGGAAGTTTCTCAACTTGTTCTAAAGATAACTCAAGAGGTTAATCTCCTCTTAACCTATATAAGCAAGCTCTATGATGGTGAAAAGGGGGAAGAATTGCTAGCATGAAACCTATGATCTCATAGGAAACACACGGTCAACCAAAGGAGAGTGATCAGTGAAGCTGTTGTCATCTAGGTTGTGGATCTTTCGAGCAAGGGTTAGACAAAGGGGACTTGACGAAGCTATCACATTCGCATCTACGATTGTAAGTATTGCTGTCGTTATTCTAATTAATATGACACGCTTGGCCGTTTCTTTCTAGTTTGTGTCTGATGTTACATGAACTTATCATTGATAAATAGATCTGTTTTCAAGCTAATATCAATAGAGTAGGAAGTGGTCGTATCTTGTTTGTCTACAGGACTCAGTGAGGAGCAAAGGATTGTAGCTCAACTCGGAGCGTGCAGGGACAAACATCGATAAAGAGGTATTTTTGTTCTCCTCCATTCTCATGTGTTAGTTTGTATAGATTTGAAAGGAATTCAGTGTCCACGTTAAGCATTTTCTGTCTTAGAGTTAAGGTCAAGCTCTTTGAGGCAATCTACCTGTCCACAGGGAGATTTTCCTACAACAGAAACTGGCGACTCCACTGGGGAACCAAATTGAAACTTCTTGTTTTGATTTCTCCTCATTGACCTTGTTCTATCCCTTGATTGTTTAAGACCTGGTTCACTCCTGTTTTGATTGGTTTCATGAGTTGATTGGCTCCTCACCCCATCACACTCAGCCTAATTGTCGAGATTGAATTACAATTCTTGGATTTTTTGACATTTTTGGGAGTTTTTGAACCTGGCGCCCCCGTCCCTGTGTTAACAGAGCGCCAATGCCCCATAATAGCCTTACACAGAGCGCTACAATGCTCCTTTCCTTTGGCAACAGAGCACCAACCCTCCTTTGGCCAATAAACCTTCCATAATTGTTTTTTCAGGGTTTTTCCTCTGTGTCTCTCTTGCTAGGTAACCTTGTGAGTCCATCCTTCTTCTTTCCAGCTTTGACATCTGTCTTTTTCTTGGAGAACAAACATCTTGCTGTTTGGATTTTGTAGCCTTCTTCACTATTGTTCTTGATTTTTTCTACCATTTGGAGTTTGAAACCCATGCATTGTCTTTCTCTCCTCGTCGATTGAACGAAAAACGCTGGTGAAGGTCATCAAAGGGCTACATATCCTTTCATTTGGTTTTAGTTAAGATCATTGTTCTTCAACTTTTTATTTTGGATGTGAAGTTTGATTTCTCTTTGATTTTTTCTTTTCTTTCGTTTCTTGTTTTGATCACAACGAAAGGGTGTATTGTTTGTATGATTCTTTCTTGTGTTGGTCTGATTTTCATTCATCCAAGAAGATAATTAGCAAGACAAGCATTATGTTGAATTAATCATTATTCATATGAAAACAATAAAAAACATCTTCATGATTGATTGTGTATGTTAGAAGGCATCCCAAAAGTTTTAGCATCACATCAGGATTTGATTGAAGAAAATTTGTGTGAGGACACTCCTTGTTAGTGCTTGTTAGTGAAAATAACTCTCTCTCTCTCTCCCTTAGATAGATGTTCATCGAAAAGAAATGAATGCTTATAATTTTTTATGCATTTTTGGGACTGAGTCATAATTCCATTCATTTCACTTCCATGCACCCCTTTTGAGTAAAGAACAACTATAAAATGAACGCTAATTAAAAATTATTTAGAACTTTTTCTTTTCTAGGATCCTCCACCAATAGTAGATTAGGCTTAGTACTTTGGATTAGGCTATGAGCATAACTCTCCAAAGTTTCCAAAACAAACAGTAGCATCCTGAGTTAAGGAGAGTCAAATCCAATCATCGTATAAGTCTGCCTGGGATCCCCCTCTCACACAGGGGTTACGCACGAGGTCGCATTCGGGTGAGCTACGGGGACTAACCCTCTGTGGTTTAACTGATTGTGGTGGTCAGATCATATTATCGGGATCACTTTGAGGTAAATCCACAATTACTGCGTGGAATCCTTTTAGTTGATTTCAGGCTCGATACCCTGCCCGTACGTTTGGATCAGACTGTTGACTATTCCCACCCAGGGGATGACTACGAATTGGTAACCTTAGTGGCCATAATCTTTAGGGTCTTACACAAGGTGACAGTGACAAGAATTATCACTGTACCTGGAGCAGACATTGGTCAAACTCACTCAGGCTCCTTGGAGGGTAAATCCACAATTACTGCGTGGAAGCTTGCACTAAGGCGTAAGTCCGTTAAGCAGGTCGCCATTGTAACTGTTCCACCCTATCCCCGCCCCTTCTTGACTTGATCACGTGACGTTGGATTTCATCACCAACTAGTACAATCATCGAGAGAAGTTTTTGTCTGCTTGGTTGATTCCTAGATTTTGTTAGCGTGTGTTGTTTCTTTTCGTTAGTTGGCCCTAGATCTTCAGTGTGTTCTGGCTTTCTCCACAATTGAGCCCACAGACGATCAAGGTCTTCGCCAATCATGTAGGATGCAAGGGTTGCCTCCAGAAGGCTATCAACCCTTACCTCCTAACCCCCCTAGAGACAACCACCGTAGAGAGGTAGAAAATCCATTTGACGTTGAAAGTGCTATTGCTCCTCCGTTAGATAACCCGGAAGACACTTTGGTCATAGTTTCAAATCCCAATTCAGTGACCCCTCTCGAACCACTTTTACTTCGTTTAGACTCCCTTGGGAATGTCATAGATGAAGAAATCCCATGATTACCGGAGAGGATTTTTACCGAAACATATATGGGATCCACGGAACCAATCTTTGGTGAGGAATATAGGACTCCTATCCATCCTAGAACTGCAGTAAATACCAATCCCACACCCACTCGTTCTATTTGGAGGACTTCATCAGGACGCGATATCTATGAACATTTCGAATCCTTTTGACAACCGTTCCATCCTGATAACCCTCCTAGTGAAACAGGACCATCCGGTCAAACCATGAGTCACCTAGTCGATCGGGTTGTTAACCCTACTGCTACACTAGTGAAAGTCCATCCTAATGATGGACCCATCACATCTGCTCACCCAAGGATATAGACCCCTGCTAGCCAAACACAACTGGTTGGAGGGTAACCACCATTCGACGCACCTTTTCCTCCTAGAGGACTATCGTTCCATGGCGGTCCTACCCCTCTCAGGGGACAACCCCCTTTTCATCCTCCTCCTGGAGGGAAACCTCCATCTGCCAGTCATACCCCGGTCATAAATCCACCCCTGGCAGGGGGGCAAACCCCGTTGGTTGGAAACCCTTCACAACCCTAGAGAGTATCTTCAAGAGGCACCTTTACTCAACCCCACGTTGGGGAGCACTCTTATAATAACCCATTAGGAGGGGTACCTAATCCTGTTCCTTCCGGGACATCTTACCCACAATCTTATCTGGGTGGCATCCAAAACACCACCTGGAGTACTCCAGGACCACAGTCTTATCCTCCTCATGGGTCTAATGTGTATCCACCTCTGGGATCTACTCCTTACCATCCTCAAGGAAAAAATGTCTATCCTCCTCACGGGAAAGAAAATCACCTGGCCTATAATGCTCAAAAACCATCGGGTCATGCCAACGTTTCTCATTCATCATCGAATCCTTATTATCTTGGCCATCAACAACCATATGTAGGAGGACCTACTAGTTACAGCTATCCATCTAACCCATCTTATGGTCCTACTGGTGTTCCTATTCCGCACCAGTATTATTCACAAATTAACCGAAAACTACCTTTCCTTGCGACTCTGGATCTCCCAGACTTGTCTCGGTTAACTAATGATCTTATTTCTCATTCACCGGTTTGGCCAGTCATTCCAGCTAAACTTCCTTCTGATATTCCAAAATTTGACAGAAACCCTAGTGAAGATCCAAACAACCATGTTATGACTTTCCATTTGTGGTGTTCATCAAACTCCCTCATGGATGATTCTGTACATTTGCGTCTTTTCCAGCGAACACTTACCGGTTCGGCAGAAAAGTGGTATATTGAACTACCACGTGCTTCTTTTATTGATTTCAATTCCCTTGCCATGTCTTTCCTCACGCACTTTCAACTGCCCATTCGCTACGAAACGGGTACTGAACTCTTGACCTCCCTTTGTCAAACTAATGATGTGTATATCTCTGACCATATTCATGAGTGGAGACGACGACGAAGGATGATCAAGGCCGTCATCCCCGACATACTATTGGCAGAATGGTTCATGAAATCACTGCTACCCCTGATCGCTCTCGATGTTGCTATGGGTGGTGCGGTCACAGAGGAACAAGCCATCACTCAGGCTTAGTATTTAGATTTGGTTTATTCTCAATCTGGTACTTTGTATGATTTGCTTCCGAATGTTGCTCGAGCTAATACCGATCCATATAAACCATCATCCTCATCTCATGCGGATGGTGTTATCGACTCCGTCAAATCTCAACCTGTTTCCCAATCCCTCACACCCTCCCCTACCTCCCCTCAAACTCAGATCTCTGAGGTGAATGCAGTTCAATCTGCCCCTTCACAAAAATCTGGAGGTAAGAAGAAAATGAAGAATAAATCAAAAAATAATAATTAACAAACAAAGAATCAAACACCTGCTGCCAAAAATCAAACACAACGGAAGTTTAAATTCCCGTGCCTCATTTGCGGTGATGATCACTACACCCGATATTGTCCACATTGTGATGAAGTGGCCAAAATTTTCCAAGGAAAGTCGCAACCTACTATGCTTACTCATCCTTTTCCACAGCAGCAATCCATGGTTTCTCAAACCCCTTCGCATGGGGTAAATTCTAGCAATCTTCATGATGAGGCCTTGTCGAGTGCACATATTTATATTTTTAATGGGATCAATTTAACCACTCGCTCCAAGACATATGACACACTAGGTAACCCTGATAAAGGAAAAGACGTTAACGGTACTGGTACTTTACCAGATCTATCATCGTCATCCATCAGTCTTCCATTAGTTAATCCTCCATCTGGACCACTCCATATTGAGAAACCCACATTCGACTCTATCTTACGCCCTCCTAAGAGCACCATCCATAAATCTACCTTCAATCCTAATTCACGGGCTACCCAAAATTACAATATTGTAGAAGATTTGGCCCAAGCCCCATGTGCTATGTCCACCTTGGAAGTTTTAGAGCACTGCCCCAGTCAACGTAAAATGCTCTTAGCCACTCTTGGTGCTGTTGACCCTGAGTTTTCCAACCAGATCATGTTTAACCTGGATAATTATGCATCTCGACTCTCCCACCAACTTACTTTCCAAGTTGATGTTGTTGTCCATAATCAACAAATCCACCGAACTATTCTAGATGAGGGAGCCTCGACTTGTGTTATGTCTTTGGCATGTTGGAAAGGTTTAAAATCACCAGCACTCAATAAATCCCCAACGATGTTACGTGCCTTCGATGGGTGAGGTTTTCATCCTCATGGGCTTTTACAGTCCCTTCCCATCCAATTGGGTGGAAAAACTGTTACCATTGATGTTGAGGTGGTCAATGCTCCCCTCGATTACAACTTGTTACTTGGAAGGAGTTGGTTTTATGCTATGACTGTTGTTGCCTCATCGGTCTTTTGATGTGTGCAATTTCCTCATCAAGGCAAAATTGTCACTGTTGATCAGTTGGATTTCTGCACACCCGATGCTCGCATTCCTTCTACCAACAATATTCCTTTCCTAAGAGACCACAAGATCACATATGAAAGCGTTGGTGTTGGCTTACTGAAAGATTCTAGCCTTATGGGTACCTTACCTACACCACTTCCACCAAACACACATCACATTGCCACTGTCGATGTGATTTCGACCGTGGCTTATCAATCTTTGGAATCATCTGACCCTTGGATTGTACCTTGTTTATTGGAATTCGATGCACTAAGTGACACCGTGCCACTTAGTCCAGCCGAAACATCATACGTTCCTACCCAATTCACTTCTCCCTCGTCGGATGACCAACATCTATTGGCACCTGACATTTCATCGATGCAATCACGGTCAAATCCCTTATCGTCTGCGATCGACTACATTTCTCCAACTTTTCCTTCGGATCAATCTATTCCGAAAATGTCTCACATTGACAAGCTACCTTGGGATAATCACCATCCCCGATCCTCTTTTCTTCCCCTTCATGAACAATTTCGGGTAGATATATAGTCTATCTCTCCTCTTGATGTCGATTTTCTATCGCCTCCCATGTTTTCAACTTTCGACGATCTGGATACGGTAGTTGACATGGTGATTTCTTCGATAGGTTTATAGGAGCCTGATATCCTTACTCCTATCACAACCCTCGACATGTATTCCTCCCTGAGTGATTATCTTCCATCTAGTGAAGATCTCCTGGAGGCAATGACCGAGTTTTGTCCCTTGACATGGTATCCTTCCAGAACGTTATCCTCTTGGAAGCCATGATCAAAACGAAGTCACAAGCATAGTTTCTCTTCTATGTGGCAAGCTCGTTAAAAAATGAAATAGAGGCCTTTAGCATAGTTTTCCTCTCTGTAGCAAGCTAGTTAAAAAATGAAACAACAATCCAGGGATCAAACCCAGAGCCCTGAGCATAGTTCTTTTCCTGTGACAAGCTCGTTAAAAAATGAAACAGTCACATCTCTTGAACCTTCTTTTCATCCACCCTTATCCTTTTTCTCATCCACTTGAGAAATTGGTGATGACCTCAGAGCCGGTGAATGAATCGAAGCTTGGAGGGCATGTCTCCAACCACCAAATCTCAAGGTGGGGGCATACCGATCTTAGTCTTTGTTCTCTCATGTGCTCATAAATACATGAGAATGCAACCGTGTAAAGTTTTATCTCTTTTTCAGACCCATACGGATACATGAACACACTAAAAAGGAACCCCCCTGGAGTCTCCTTTAAACCCTTTTTAGACTCTCTAAATATGAAAAGATTGTCGAGTGACCTTACTTCCTTTCACACTCGTTAAAAGGTCAGAAAGGGCGTCTTTCGAGCGATAGTTTATCTCTTTTTCGGTGTCGTCAGACTACTGTACGAAAAAGGAACTGAGAGAGTTCTCTTTTAAGTGTTTTTCCAAACTCTATAATCCCAAAAAACCTTCAAGTTTTCTGTCTTTAGACTCGTTAAAGCACACATCGACAGGCCCATATGGGATCGATCCCTTACTTCTTCCGGTTCGTTAAACAAAGGAAGAGGAACTTAACGAAGGTGAGTTATATCGAGCATGTGTTATCCTCCTCGAGCTCATTAAATCAAAAAGAGGTACTCATCCATATGGATGGGGGAAAAATTGAAAGGAGCAAGCCAAGCAGTCTCTTGAGAACATCATCCAGCACTTCTTAGAGTTGCCCTTGAACATGGAACTTTGTCATTTGCACATATCATAATCCGTTGAACCTCTACACTAAGCCAATCCTTTGAGTCCCTTTCACTCCTTTGGGTCACCTGACGCAAGTCACCGTATCCATTGCATAAGTGTTGGTCCACATCATGTTTTTCTATTGTGCCTCAGTGTTCAAGGGAAGTATCCACCTCTAGAGTCGGCCATCCCAAATATATTGCCTCAAAACCTGTGTCAGTCCATGTCTATTT
>JASDQU010240683.1:5988-21057 GCA_032191745.1 Picea mariana
CTTCAAGGGGTCCTCCTCATCTCTTGGTGATGTTACTTCCCTGGGATTTTGTTCAGCTTCATCTTCATCACCACCCCCTCAGTTAGGTGACATGGAAGTAGTCTTCCCTGAGGTTCTGCTTAAGTTGTGGACCCCCTCGATCTTTTTTTGTCTGTTGGTTCCAGGTGTATTCTCTAGATTCAATTTTGGAAATGCTGGTGTCATTTTAGAAACCAAATTCTCAGTATTTGCAGGTGTCTGCAACCTCCGAAGTTCAAGTAATCTTGGGGAAATTCTTTGGTTTTTGTTTTTAGTCTCAATTTCATGTTTTCGGTCAAAATAACCTTTTGTTCGAAACCTATATTTTAACGGAATCCATTAAAAATAAATGTTTCGACTGAAAAGTCTTTTGGCCGAAATATTCTTACCATAGGAAAATAATTCATCCAAAAAACATTGTACATGAATTTCGAGACCGTCGTCAAGGTGCCGTTCAATTTGATGTGCCAATTTTCGGCCGAAAAAATTTCTAGCAACATTTTTTCGGCCAAAAAATTGCCGCTAGGAATTTTTTAGACCCAATTGTCATGAAAGTGTTACCCGTCTTCATGATTTTACCCCTTTATCTTCTATGCAAGTGCGCGATCTGCAAATTTTCCTAGATAAAAGTCTTGCGGGTCAGGTTCTTGCATACTCAAGCCTGTGATCCTGTGGATCAGTGTCGAGTGAACTGGAATGTGGAGATGTAGCCATAAGTAGCTGCCATGGTAACATGATAGTACCATCTTGACACAGGCATTGACTTCCTGGTGTCTTCCAAAGTGTGGGATATTCATGACGTTCAACAAGGTGGACTACACAAGGTTCATTGTCCATGACTGGGGAATGATCTTTGAATTCTTTCCTTTAGTTCTAGTCAGGTACTTGTATGGGGTGAGCATGCCATAGATATTGTGATCTCCAAGGTTGAAGTCATTGAACTTTAGTGTTGCGATCTTATCCTGGTCTGTTCTAACTGTGTGTATCCCCTTCGGGAGGTACACAGTAATTATGGTGTACTCGAAATCTCTTGGTACACTATCGCGATTCACTACGCCAGCCAGAGGTGGGATGTAATCGGGTAGTATGGTTGGAATCAATTTTGCATTCACAAGGTCGTTTTTATGCTTGGTTCTCTTTTCTGCTGATGGTTTTGATGGTTCAGCTCCATGAGCATTCGACAGGGAGGCTTTCACTATCCTCGTCGATGAAGCTTGGATACCTTTGGATATCGACATGACTCTTTCAGTAATGAGGTCGACCAAAACTTCTTCAACAAATTTCTCTATAGTGCTGAACTCAGCCAACATACAATCTCAGGATTGAAAATCTCAGGTTCGGGGAGTAAATTAGACACTACAACACAATAGAGGGAAATAGCGCAATGAGCACTGTGTAAAATCAATGAGACTAGAGGATCAGATTCATGATTAGAAAAATTGTTCTTGGGGCATGGCGCGACGAGATAAATAGATAAATTGGCAATGGATCTCTTGCAACGGGAGGCAACGGGGAAGAATCCTTCATTAACTCTGGTTTGTCCGTTACAGCATGGTCCAATGGTCTGGTGGTGAACCATAAATACCTTTTGACTTGTTCATAGGGTTGGTCGAATGGTTATATTGGTCCTAATGGCTATATTTCTTTGCCATGTCAAAGTGCCATGTGACATTATTCTGTTATCCCGACGAAGCTCTAATTTTTTAAAGTTTCCGTCTGCGAAGTTCCTTCTGTAACCTTTTGTAACTTGTCTATCTTATCTCTCTTCTTAATTAGTTTTCTATCCTTCTTTCCAGTGAGATTTGTCTCAGTATGCCTTTTTCCATTTTGATTCTTATCTTCTTGTAGCATAGTTACTTTGCGTTGTTGATATTCTTTCCTAAGATTCGAGGGTGATACTTCTTCTTTATCTGGAATAAGTACTTCAATCTTCTGTGGGTGTTCTAGTGTTATTTCAACTTCAACATCTAGGTCTTTGGTGTTATATAGCTTCGATATGTTCTTCTATTCTTCAATCAAGTGTGCGATCTTTCTAGTCATAAAATCTTTTAACTCTTGCTTCTTCTTCTCTAAAATTTCTTCTTCTTCTTTCCTTCTAGTCTGATCTTTTTCAATCCAAGGTTTTCTTGCTAACATGGTAAATGGGGCATTGTTATTAATAAATTTAATAATCTCAAAATCTTCCTCTTTCGAAGTTCCATTGGCATTCATAGATATCTTGGTGAGCTTTCCACATAGGTTTATCAACTTTCCTCTAAATAGCCCTATTCCTCCCAATGTAGGAGTCATAGCAGGCTTCCCTAAAAGTTCCCAAGTTCTTTCTATCACGATGTTCACCTGTGTTTCCTCATCTAGAACAAAGTCAATGTCGAAGTTTCATATTCTTTCTTCAAGGAATTCTTTTTCTTTGAATATCTCTCATGCGCTGACATGTCGATGGTCATTCAGGGTTTATTTTATTTGTAGCAATACTTTCTCTGATTCTTTCTGGGGTTCTATCATTTCTGGATCTGCCTTAGGTTTTTTGGTCTCATGTTCATTCCTTCAATCTTAGCAATCATTCTAGGGAAATCCAGTACTTTATGGTCCATAGCTTTGCAACAAAGACAACTAGGTCTTCTCCTAGGGCATTCCTTAGCAAGATGTCCTAGTTTTCTGAAACTGTAACAGAGGGTTAATTCTCTCTTTCTTTTAAATGATCCCCATCTCTTTCTGTACTGTGTTCTAGGATCATAGTAGCTAACCATCAAACGGTTCTTTCTAGGATCCTGCATCCACTTTTTAGTCCTAACATTCTTTCTATGCATATTTATAATATATCTTTCATTATTCTTATCATATATATGCATATCAAACCTTCTTTCATCTATTAATGCCCTAGTTTTCAATCTAGGATAGAATCTATCAAACATACCTAGATCCATACTTTTGAAAAAAAACTTTCCACTTATATTACTTCTACAAAGCACAATGCCTTCAGATCTAGAACTTTTCACTATTCTTACCTTTATGAGAGCAAAAAGCTTGCATATATTACCTTTTTATGAAAAACTTCTCACTTTTACCTTTCTCAAAGCACAAAGTGTTCAGATGTTACCTCTTTTCTTCAACTTTGACCTCTTTTCTTCATATTTGACCTCTTTTCTTTAGATCTGACCTCTTTTATTTAGATTTTACTTCTTTTCTTTAGATCTGACCTCTTTTCTTTAGCACAAAGCTTTATAAATCAAGTAGAATAATGTGCACTAGAGTGACAGATCTATGCACAAAGCTTTCACATTTTTAGGTTGGATCTTTGCACAAAGCTTCTTCTTCCTTAGTTCCTAGCAATCACAGTTTTGGGTCCCGGCAACGCAACCATTTGTTGGCACAGGGGTAGACCCAGGGTTCAACGCTACAACAATGCACCAACAAAACCCTAACTACCGGCCCTTTCGACAACACCTATGAAGAAGATGAAGTCTCACCCAAGGTAGAGGCAGGGGTGGTTGCAGGAATCGGGTGTCTACAGCCTTAGCTATGACACAGATCTGTGATTACAATACTTAATAGAGCACTTAGCACCGATAGTTCATCAATATTTAACCACTATTCTACTATGCAGATAAAATAGAGCATCACATCATTCACTCAAATCCGATGTATTTAAGCACTTTTCATAGAGTGGTAGATTAGATATAGCAGATTCAAACACTAATCACATTCACATAGGTCATATCTAACATTCATACACATCATTAGCACAAAGGATAAGCAGATCTATCTATCTATATCAAATCATGTAGCAAGTAAAGACATAAACACATCAAGACAAAGCACAAAGAAGAACAACACAATATTTACGTGGTTCATCCCCACCCTGGGGCTACATCCACCAAATCTTCTTCTTTATTGTCTTCAGTTAATCAGTAACATGCACAGAGACACCAAAATCCTACTCCGCAAAGGAAAAGAGATCTGTGCGCACCTCGCCAGATCCTCCTTCCCCGAGCTAGTTTACAACACGAAGCCTTGTACAGTCACTTGCACTCAGCTCTGCAAGCCTCACATAGTATGCATAGAGAAATTACAATTCTTCAATCACATAGATCTAGCACTTAGCCCAATATCACACAGATATTCCAATTTCCCCCCTCTTACATAGCCTAGACATCTATTTATACATTACAAAATATTCCTAAACATGGGTAAACCCATGGGCCGACATCCCATACCTGTTACATAATCCCAAATCCCAAAAAAGACCCAAAAAGGGGCTGAGATCCCACAACCTCTACTTCATCTTGCACTCCTCCTTCGACAGGTTTTCAAAGTCCCAAAATAGGTCAAACTTGACCAAGGATCTCCCAAAACTTGGTCAAGGGACAACACTAGGAATTGGAAATTTCTTGAACCAGTCAACCCGACGATCTGCGAAAGGGATTCCAAGAAATGGCCAAGTGTGGAAAATGGTTGGACGGGCTTCAAAATATGGTGAGAAGGTTTCTCGAGGAAAATGTATCAGAACTTTTGAGTGCAAAATGTGTAACATGGAAGAGGGTATGATGTGGGAGTCTAGAAGTGAATTTGTATATCGCATAGGTCGAAGTGTTTTTTGCAGGTCACGAAACAATGGAAGTGCAATGTAGAGACCACCTACGTGGGAACCCGTGATTGAAAAAGTGGCTAGGTATGGAAAGGGGAAGTGCTCGGTCAAAATTGTAATATAAAATGATGAATAAAAAAGTGAACCCGTGAATCCGCCAACTCGTGCAACAAGACATTTTCGAAAAAGAGACTAAGTAACCAGAAAGAGAAAGTATAAAGGAAAAAGAACGGGGAATTTGGTTAAGTATAGAAGAGGGAAAAGAAGGGAATAAAAGAGTGTGAAAATATAAAAGCGGAGTGAATTTTCATAAATAGTAATTGGTCTCAAACAATCCCCATTGTTGAAAAACCATCATTTTGTAGTCCAATATTTTATCCATTTATTTGTTTTCTATTGTGCTTGTACCATTAAAAAGGGTGTGAGAAAATGCTTTGTTGAAGATTTGTTTTTATTGCAACTTGTGGGAGTAATTGTGTTCTTGATAAATTATTCAATGACTTTGACATATTATATTAAGTATTAAACTTCTTGCATGATGGGTTGTTAGTATCAAATCTTAATAATTGCATATCTAGAAACAACAATGACGATCTTGAATGTTAATATTGTGGTTGAATTTATAGTTCCATTTGACTTCAGCCGCCATAGATCAGTTTTAATTTTTTTTATTCGCGAAGAGGAAATTTGGTAATTTCATTAATAAAGTAAAAAAATTTCAAATAGAGGCTAGGGGATGGACAACTAATAAAATGTTTCCTTTTGGAGTAAAAGAATTGAGGAAGTGAAAGGGAAATAAGAAATTGTTTGCTCAACACGATTGATATGAAAAACAAATTTCTAGGGCAGGGCCCAACTGCTGCATCGTGAATTAGTGTTGTTATGTTCTATCTGCATGACGAATATAATTGAATGTTGGTTTTAAACTATCTAAAATTGATTTACGTTTCAATAGAATCCTGATGGGATCACCACAATTCATTGTCATATAATTGATCAATGCTCCATATTAGATCAAATTACTTGAGCCAATATAATATTCAAGAACTACGAGACTATCAAACCATGCTAACGAGAAGAGGTGTTAAATATAGAAAAGAAGCAACAACCAAGATTCCAAGGAAATGTTTTTAATAGTAAATCCATAAAAAAAAATATTGGGCAGTGTATATGTATCCATAGAAATTGGAATGAGTTCTTTGTACCGAAGCATTGAACATATTTTTCATAAATACAGGTACAGGATCCAAAAAAAAAAAAAGGAAACATGCATAGCATTCTATGTTGTTATTATAGTGGGGAAACATGTAGGAGCCATCGAGATTCTCTTCAACATGCATACAAAACTCATTACCATGCTTTTTTAGGATGTCCTTGTAGTCTTCTCCTCGGAAGGTCAGTGTTCGTTGCCACATAATTCTTTGGCTTGACGTAGGTGAACAACACTCATTCTCCTAATGCTGGTGACCTGGAGCAATTGCAAGGCACCACTGAATTGTACAAATAAGAGGGAAAATTCCCCAGTGAAAATACTTTCCAATCCGCGGGCACCACTGCTAAGAGCACGACATCCTGCAACATCGCTCCAATGACCCACCCCAGTAAGAAAACAACTTAGAATATTTCAAATGCAGGAGGACATAAGAACCTATCCTCGTGGTAAAATTGATATTTCTCACAAGATTCCTTTGAAGAAGAAGACAAAAGACATTGTAGGGCAAGTGAAAGATCTTGAAACATAAAGTGAGGACACACTAAAAGACCACCTCTTCACAGTCAAATACTTCAGGGACACAGCCTACATGAGCAATTCGAGAGGTCAAATTAATTCCTTTTGGGTGGGAGGGGACTAATAGACCCCCCTCCTTATAGAAATATACTTCAAGGACACAGGGTGAAAGAGAAATTCCAGAAGCCCAAATTATTTTGTTTTGGGCCGAAGGATATTAGTAGTAGGAATATTCCTTGAACCAGTGGGAATTCTAGTCCTCATCCTCTAAGATGTTAAGTGTATATCCAGAGAACAAAAGAGTGGTCCCGCAATTGTATAATTATTTTCCTTGAAATATATCTCTAGGAGAATCAAGAGACCATTTCCTTACATTGAAATACTTTCACCTAGAATAGACTAATTTGGGCCTCTATAATTCCTATTCTTGAGCTGCAAAGCGATTGTTGTGTTCAATGTCAGTTTTTTTTCTAAAACCCCTTCCTTTGGTCTTGTCCCCCAGGAAGTTCCCCCCATTATGGTTGATTTCAATTTGGGCATATGAGTGGTAAAAATGTCTTCATTTCCATCATCCATCATCGTATCATCATCCATCATATTATCTTCTTCCATCTCAAAATCGACCGCATCACGTTCTGTGCTAGCCATAAACATAGGTAGGTGGGTTGTCTGAGTAGGTGGGGTTGCCTTGGAATTATTTGGCTTGAAATATGTCTCTCAGTGCACCAAGGGACCATATCCTTTTTTCCTTATGGGCATAGGGAGATGATTAGTAAGAATATGCCCTGGAGCATTGGAACTTCTGGTCATCATTCCCGAAGGTTTTTACTGTATTTGGACAAAACTATTGTTGAACTGCTTCCATAAGTTAACGAGAATGTTTGTTTTCTCCAGATGATGTTTGAAATGAACATTAGTAAGGGATAATATAACCCTCCGTAAATCTTGGTTTAATGCATATCAATGGAAGATATCGTCGAGCATTTCGTTGATCAATGACAATCTCTACGGTTCGTGCGTAATGACATGTTACCATTAAATATTACTAATTCCATATTTAGAAAAACCTGCGAAGGTTTCAGTGACGATGAAGAGTGATTAAGGATTAGATATTTCTTGAAGCCTCCAACCAGACGATGCGCGAAAGAGATTGCATGATGCTTGAAATGAACACTTGGAAAGGATAATACAACCCTATGCAAATCTTGGTTTAATTTGTATTAATGACAAATATGCTCCAGCCTTTCGAACATTAATGATAATCTTAACGGTTCTTGCATGATGCGATATTAGCATTAAAGCTTAATAATTTCATATCTAGAAAGAAGTGTGAAGGTGGTGGGGATGGAGAAGAGAAATTAAGCATTGCACATTTCGTCGACCCGCCAACCCGTGAATGAGATTCCAATAAATGGCCAAGTATGGAAAGTGGTTGGTCGGGCTTCAAAATAGGGTCACCAGTTATACTCAGAAGACGTGAGGAGCCGATGGTCAAATTGTATGTCTCCAAACTTTTGATTGCAAAATGTGTAACATGGAACAAGGAACAATGACAGATTCCAGGGGTCAATTTGTATATTGTGGAATTGTGGGTGTTGTTTGCAAGTCACAGAACAATGGAAGCACAATGTTGAGAAAGCCTAGCCATGAACCGACGATGGAAATAGTGGCCAAGTATGCAATGAGGAAGCGGTTGGTCGGACTCATGATATAAAAGCATGACACATACTCAGAACAGGGCATATTAACGGGCTTGAAAATAGTGCCACAAGTTCTACTCAGGAGACGTGAGGGTCCGATGGTCAAATTGTATGTATCCCAAATTTTTATTGCAAAATGTGTAACACAAAACATGGGACAATGACAAACTTTGGTGGTCAATTTCTATATTGCGGAACTTCGAGTGTTGTATATAAAAGAACAAGATATTCATAAAAATGAATAAGTAACCAAAAAGAGAAAGTAAAGGAGAAAAAGAAAGAGGAATTTGATTGTCAATTTGTAGATCGGGGAAGTCTGGGTGTTGTTTGCAGGAGGCAAAACAATGGAAACACAATGTTGAGCTTGCCTACCCGGGAACCCGCAATCCAAAAATTTTGGTGAATATGGAACGGGGAAGTGGTCGGTCGGACTCATGATATAAAAGTATCAGTGGAAATATGAACACATGAATCCACCAACTCGTGCACCTAGACATTTTTCAAAAAATGACTAAGTAACCAGAAAGGGAAAGTAGAGGGAAAAAAGAAAGGGTATGGCAATTTTCGGAAGCGATAATTGGTGTAAGAAATCCCCATTGATGGTCTTAATAGTAACTATGAAGTGCATTAAACATGTGAGCAGGCTCTTCAATCAAGGAATAGATAAAGTGAGCCATGCTTATAGTTTCCAAGATGTGTTTGCATAAGAGAAGCATTGAAAAGCCACAGGAAAATCAATTTTGGGATGTTTAAGTAAAATTCTTGTACTGCCAACTTCACCGAATGTATAACAAAGATGAATTTGAATTTTAAGACAAATTTGAATTTTAATTTTATGTGGTTGATATGATAGTTCCATTGGAATTCCCATAGTATATATCCTTTTATTTCAAAACTTTCCTAAAGATGAATTTTGGTAAGTTCATTGATCAAGTAAAAGTGCTAAAATGAGCCACATACTACATTTGTGTCAGAGAGATTATATTAAAAGGAAAATAAACTCCTTTATATACTTTAAGATCATAGAAAAACCTCCAATATCCTGAATGTTCCATTAATTTTCCAGAATAAAGCGTACAACGAAGAGCCAAGTAAACACCAATTGTATGGAAAGTTGAAGCAGAAGGCAACACAAGAACACAGAAGGAGGGGAACGAGAAACTTGTTGATTACTATTTTACCATGAAGCAAGATCACTATGGACATCCACTTCTGATAGTGCCATGTTATATCATTACCAATTTTAACAATGCCAAATTTCCAATATTATTGGAAATGCCCGATGGTTCCATTTAGAGGAGCAAGCCATTTCAACGGTTCAAAGGATGGTCCTGATTTATTCATAGTTGGATACATTGTATGGGGTTTGTCCTCATTCTTCCCATTTCTTGAGTGAACAATCTTATGCACTTCCTGTTCAATTTTCCATGGGACTGCAAAATTCTATTCATATCCTCAATGGGTGGCATGGATAGATACACATGAGATTTTTTTGTTTCTTGCCAACGCTTGATATGATTTTTTTTTTCCAACCGATATGTAGTATTGCATTGTCCTCGTTTAAGGTAAAGTTTCTATGGACCCGAAAGTCACGTAACATGTAGACATTGTTTTCCTTTTTATGTAGGTATACTTCATATGGGAATTATGCTAACCCAGGAAGCACATCTTGTAATATAGGTTCTCTAATTGTACAATGTATGATTGTGTTTCCCATGGTTTGGATGGTAGAATTGAGGAAATTTCTATATATGTAAGGGCATTTTTTATTGCATCATAGACAATCAATTGTACCATCATTTATGAAAGAAGAGGAAGAAGAAAGAGAGTTTCAATTGGCACATACAGGCTTGAAGGGGTTCGATTACGTATTCACTGCAGCCAAAAAACCCTCAACCTAGGCATGCGAGCATAGAATTTCATATATTGAACAATATAATATACAACTGCACAAAAAAAAAAAAGTTGCAAAAAATTGGTGAAGCCAATTTGTATGAAAAAAGTGAGGCTGAAATTGTAGATGTATACGCACAACAGTTGTCGATCTAGTTAGTTTCTTGAGATCATGTACTATGTCAGTTCACAATTTTGTTACAAATGTTTCTTGGGTTGTGCGAAAGATCCTTTCTTTAACATCTCTTTTATTTGTTATATTTTTGAATAGCATAAGTGGAAATGTCCCCTTATGGAATTGTTGTTCCATTGAGGAAAACAATTTTGAATAGGTGTCGAACAATTGCAGCTATAACATCGAACAATGCAATAGTTGTATAAGATAGCTGAGATACATGGACATGTGAAAGTAAAGGAAAAAACTGGATATCGAGAACGATACCATTTCCTTGTCCTTGTCTGACTCTCCATATTTTATATGGAGAATGTGTTACAAGCCATGTTTTCTCACAAGTGTGACAATTGCACCAATGGTTCTGATTGGATAAGTGTCGTTTCTCTGTGCAAGTTGGTTGATTGTTGTGTTCGGTACGAAACGATATTCTAAACAAATCGTGGGAATTTTTTCCACAATACTTGTTTCGTTGAGAGGTATAATTTGATCTCAATCACCACAGTCATATACTATTTTGGTCAATATATTAAAATTTTTAATGGATATCCCATTACCTGGCAATATATTTTCTGTATGTTTCTATACAAGTTGGGTAGGAATAGTCAGTGTGACTGTCATCAGGGCTTCGTTGTCTGCCATTTAAGCATGCATAATGGATCTAGTTTTGTTTTCCTTGTCCAAGTAGGTGCTATAGATGACCATTATCGCCCCAACAAACACTTGTCCAGTTTGGCGGCTGTTCAAGCCCTCTATTGATAGTATTTTGGGTATTATAAGTTTAGACCTGGTGACATTTTTTGAACAGGAAAAATAATGTGAATGGTGGTCTACATTATTTTTTTGTTTTCTTTTTTCCTGTCATAAATGTACAATTAGAAGCACAACTTTGATGAAGTATGGAGGCCAGAGTTTTGCAACCAAACCTTTTAGTCTATGGAACTTGCGCTATGTTCGGTGTCTTAGTTGCGCTCATTGATACTTTTTGTGAACTGCAAAATATGTGTTTTATATGACATCAACATATTTATCATTTCATAGATGAATAAATATCTCAGGATATTTGTTTGGTAAACATATGAGGAATGCAATGTATGAATCTTTACCTTTGGCCTTATCGGTCTGTTCATCTTTACGATGATTGACTGCTTATGGCCATGTCACTGGTCCAACTTTTTATGATGCAAGCATGTGTATATGAACCTCAGAAGGACTAAATAAGAATATGCATTGTATTTTTCCATAATTGTTCTGAATGTCACATACAGGGTCAAAGGAGATGGAATACGAAATAGGGTGTCAAGGGATACTTAGAAAACATGAGGACCCAACAGTCAAATTGTATGCCTTAGATTGTTTGACTACAAAAATGTGTAATAGGGAATAGGGCATGCTGGGGGGGTACGCAGGCCAATATATATATTGTGGAACCTCTGAAGCTAGAGACACATGAACCTACTAGCCTGGGAACTCACGATAAAAAAAGTGGCTAAGTATGGAATGAAGAAACTGTTGGTCAAAGTCATGATATAGATGCATGAGTATAAATTTGAACCTGTGAGTCCACCAACCCGTGCACCTAGACATTTTATGAAAGATGACTAAGCAAAGAAACCAGAAAGCGAAAGTAGAGGAGAAAAACAAAGGGGAATTCGGTTAAGTATAGAAGAGGGGAAAAAAGGGGATAATAGAAAGTGGGGAAATATAAATGGGGAGCGATATGTTTGGAAGCTGGAAGTCTCAACAAAGGCCCATTGTTTCCAAATCATCGTTTTATAATGAAATATTATATGCACCCACCCATTTTGTGTGTTTGATTTACTATCATAGTTGGTATACCTTTTCGAAGATTGTACTTATG
Source organism: Picea mariana (assembly GCA_032191745.1). Lineage (NCBI taxonomy): Eukaryota > Viridiplantae > Streptophyta > Pinopsida > Pinales > Pinaceae > Picea > Picea mariana. Next base: position 17,947 of record JASDQU010240683.1, read on the forward strand.
TCCCCTTTGATATGGCATATAAGAATTCATCTTCCTGTCCAACTAATATGTTTCTTTCAATGTAGCAATGCCAAAAATATTGTGGACGTGAAGGTAAGTTAGTATATAGAAAGACATGTAAAAAAAATAAACACAGTTCTATTTATTTCAATGTAGCAGCAAGGAGAATATGATTCACATGAGGATAAGTTACTATGTAGAAATATATGTAGTATCTACATACATTAAATTAGGTGTAAAGAAATAGAACAAGTAGAACAAATATACAAACAATAAATGGAATACTAAACAATGGAATATGAAATAAGAGTATAAGCATGCACCTTTGTATCTCCTCTTCCACATTTACGGCAAAGAGTCCATCGTCCTCCGGTTATTTTGTTTGTTTAAATGTAGCAATGTGAAAAAATACAATGGACATGAAGGTAAGTTGGTATGTAGGAAGACATGCAAAAAAATAAAAAAAAGTTCTATTTATTTCAATGTGGCGGCAAAGAGAATACAAAGGACATGAAGATAAGTTATTATGTAGGAAGATACACAATATCTACATACAATAAATTAGGTGAAAAGAAGTAGAACACATATACAGACAATAAATGAAATACAAAACAATGGAATATGAAATAAGAGTACAAGAATGCACGTTTGTATCTCCTCTTCTACATGTGTGGTAAAGACTCCTTCGTCTTCTCCAGTCACTCAGTTTGTTTCAATGTGGGAATGCACAAAATACAATGAACATGAATGGAAGCTGGTATGCAGAGGAGAAGAAGTAATATGTACATACAGTAAATCATAATCAAAGGAATAGAATAAAATATAGTCAGAAACATGAACCTTTTCTTTTCTTGATCCATGGTTGTAATTATATAGAATTTTCCCCGTCCAAAATATATTACACACTAAAAAATATTAAAAAATCGCATGGCTATAGCTGAAAGATGTTGGTTTTTCGCATCAAAGTATCCAGATATGCTTTGAGACATGGAAATATAAATTTTCAATATATTTGATGTATATCTCATATTTCAAGTACAAGACAAATTGTATCCTGGTCAGACTAGTCTGTGTACATGATAAAGAGGTTTTATTGTGATATGGGAACATTTCATCATATATATTTAATAAGTGTGTTTTGCACATGTTTTATCTTAACAAAAACGAAAGCGGACATTGTAATTACACATGCAGTTGTCCAATTATTTGTTATGCCACTATTTTGAAGCATGTCAACACTGAAGTATCCTAGAATGATAATTGTTTTGTCCAAATATAAATGTTGTGATGCATTTGAGAACACATTCGTTATCTTAGGAATGTTGCACACGAAGCAACATAGAAATTGAATATTCAAATTTGCAATCCACGAAACACCACTCTTTCTAGCACCATCCCAGTAACTTTTTCTTATACAACAAAATTTTGCAAAGGCATGTAGGTATGGTATAGAGTTAGGAGAAAACATTGGAGAAAAATTTAAGAGTAGGACAGGCGGGCATGGGATAGACATTAGATCTCAACTTCACCACACATGAAGAACCGTAGGTCCACCTATAGGTGTAGGACCTGAACACCACAAAGTGAAAACAAATAGCTCCAACTGTCGGCGCATGAACCCAACCCTACAAATACAAATAAAACAAAAGAAAAAAACAAGCAACAAACTAGCGAGGAAGCACGAACTGGCCCAACTGCATCCATGGCACCTCAAACTCGCAACCTTGAACCAAACAACAACAAGCAACAACCGATGAACCAACGAACCAACGAAGAAGAAACAACCCTTGAACGAGTAAACAACATATGTATCTTCAACGATTACAAAATTTCATCCCAAGCACAGAAGAAACCCAAAACATATGAATACCATGCGAGTAGAAATAATTTAACATTCTTACTTGCAAACTGCAAATAGTAAACAACAAAGAACGAAGACAATTGAAATTATGGCATTGAAACTTACTCCACAGTGATGAATGCAGGTTGAATTGTGGGTGCAGGACTTCGACCTCGCAAAGTAAATAAAATAGCTCCAATTGTGGATGTAGGACCCCAAGCCTGCAAAGTTGAAGCAAACAAAAGAAATCAACAAGCATCAATAGGTCCAACTGCAGGTGCAGGTCCTCAACCTTGCAAAGTTGAACCAAACAACAAAAAGCAACAACCGATGAACCAACAAACAAGAATCACCCACCAAAACAATAAACAATGTACGCATCTTCAATGATGACCATATTGCATTCCAAGCATAGAAGAAGTATGAAACATACGATGGTTTTGCAACTCGTGGTGGAAAACAATATTGTCTAAATTCACTGCAACATTGTATGGAAACATTCGAGGAAAAATTTACTGTGAGAATCCTATTTAGGTAAACATTTAAGGATGTCAGGCTATTTAAGGGCCTCTCGGTATGCAAACATTTATGCTGTCCAGCATGTTTAAGGACCTTGTGCTATGTAAACATTTAAGTTGTCAGGGATATTCAAGTACCTCAAAAAGAGTGTCAATGCTCTAAACCTTTGGTATATAAACATTTCAAAACAAATAGAAATAATAAAAACATTAAAAAACAACGTCGATGCTCAAAACTTTCGGTATGTAAACATTTCAGTAAAAATGTAATAAAAAATAAAAAAGAGTGTTTAAGCTCAAAACTTTGGATATCTAGACATTAGAAACATTGGAAACAACGAAGCTCGCAATAATACCTCCAATATATTCTTTAATGAGATGATAACATATAAGATTTTTTTTATTATATAAAAATAATATTTTTACTTCTAGAGTTCAAAGAATACAGATCATGCGAAAATTTATAGTCAAAGGACATATTAATATGAAGTCAATGAATTATCAATCGTTATAGTCCCTCTACGCCTTCGACGGGGACTAATAAGGAGGGAATTTCACCCCTTGTAACATGTATGGTAATATTATGTCATGGAATAAAGAGTAGAAGACATTTTTGCAATTCAAAATGATGTTCTATTATATGTTGGATTGTTCTACACGTGTAATGGAATTTTTAAATTTTTTGGATAATATCTCATGTGAACTAATTCTTTGTGTATTGATCAATTCATTTGAATTTTATGATTACTAATA
>JASDQU010240683.1:21264-37021 GCA_032191745.1 Picea mariana
AATGAGTTCTTTGTACCGAAGCATTGAACATATTTTTCATAAATACAGGTACAGGATCCAAAAAAAAAAAAAGGAAACATGCATAGCATTCTATGTTGTTATTATAGTGGGGAAACATGTAGGAGCCATCGAGATTCTCTTCAACATGCATACAAAAATCATTACCATGCATTTTTAGGATGTCCTTGTAGTCTTCTCCTCGGAAGGTCAGTGTTCGTTGCCACATAATTCTTTGGCTTGACGTAGGTGAACAACACTCATTCTCCTGACGCTGGTGACCTAGAGCAATTGCAAGGCACCACTGAATTGTACAAATAAGAGGGAAAATTCCCCAGTGAGAATACTTTCCAATCCGTGGGCACCACTGCTAAGAGCACGACATCCTACAACATCGCTCCAATGACCCACCCCAGTAAGAAAACAACTTAGAATATTTCAAATGCAGGAGGACATAAGAACCTATCCTCGTGGTAAAATTGATATTTCTCACAAGATTCCTTTGAAGAAGAAGACAAAAGACATTGTAGGGCAAGCGAAAGATCTTGAAACATAAAGTGAGGACACACTAAGAGACCACCTCCTCACAGTCAAATACTTCAGGGACACAGCCTACATGAGTAATTCGAGAGGTCAAATTAATTCCTTCTGGGTGGGAGGGGACTAATAGACCCCCCTCCTTATAGAAATATACTTCAAGGACACAGGGTGAAAGAGAAATTCTAGAAGCCCAAATTAGTTTGTTTTGGGCCGAAGGATATTAGTAGTAGGAATATGCCTTGCACCAGTGGGAATTCTGGTCCTGATCCTCTAAGATGTTAAGTGTATATCCAGAGAACAAGAGAGTGGTCCCGCAATTGTATAATTATTTTCCTTGAAATATATCTCTGGGAGAATCAAGAGACCATTTCCTTACATTGAAATACTTCCACCTAGAATAGACTAATTTGGGCCTCTGGAATTCCTATTCTTGAGCTGCAAAGCGGTTGTTGTGTTCAATGTCAGTTTTCTTTCTAAAACCCCTTCCTTTGGTCTTGTCCCCCAAGAAGTTTCCCCCATTATGGTTGATTTCAATTTGGGCATATGAGTGGGAAAAACGTCTTCATTTCCATCATCCATCGCCGTATCATCGTCCATCATATTATCTTCTTCCATCTCAAAATCGACCGCATCACGTTCTGTGCTAGCCATAAACATAGGTAGGTGGGTTGTCTGAGTAGGTGGGGTTGCCTTGGAATTATTTGGCTTGAAATATGTCTCTCAGTGCACCAAGGGACCATATCCTTTTTTCCTTATGGGCATAGGGAGATGATTAGTAAGAATATGCCCTGGAGCATTGGAACTTCTGGTCATCATTCCCGAAGGTTTTTACTGTATTTGGACAAAACTATTGTTGAACTACTTCCATAAGTTAACGAGAATGTTTGTTTTCTCCAGATGATGTTTGAAATGAACATTAGTAAGGGATAATATAACCCTCTGTAAATCCTGGTTTAATGCATATCAATGGAAGATATCCTCGAGCATTTCATTGATCAATGACAATCTCTACGGTTCGTGCGTAATGACATGTTACCATTAAATATTACTAATTCCATATTTAGAAAAACCTACGAAGGTTTCGGTGACGACGAAGAGCGATTAAGGATTAGATATTTCTTGAAGCCTCCAACCGGACGGTGCACGAAAGAGATTGCATGATGCTTGAAATGAACACTTGGAAAGGATAATACAACCCTATGCAAATCTTGGTTTAATTCGTATTAATGACAAATATGCTCCAGCCTTTCAAACATTAATGATAATCTTAATGGTTCTTGCATGATGCGATATTAGCATTAAAGCTTAATAATTGCATATCTAAAAAGAAGTGTGAAGGTGGTGGGGATGGCGAAGAGAAATTAAGCATTGCACATTTCGTCGACCCGCCAACCCGTGAATGAGATTCCAATAAATGGCCAAGTATGGAAAGTGGTTGGTCGGGCTTCAAAATAGGGTCACAAGTTATACTCAGAAGACGTGAGGAGTCGATGGTCAAATTGTATGTCTCCAAACTTTTGATTGAAAAATGTGTAACATGGAACAAGGAACAATGACAGATTCCGGGGGTCAATTTGTATATTGTGGAATTGTGGGTGTTGTTTGCAAGTCACAGAACAATGGAAGCACAATTTTGACAAAGCCTAGCCATGAACCGACGATGGAAATAGTGTCCAAGTATGCAATGAGGAAGCGGTTGGTCAGACTCATGATATAAAAGCATGACACATACTCGGAACAGGGCATATTAACGGGCTTGAAAATAGTACCACAAGTTCTACTCAGGAGACATGAGGGTCCGATGGTCAAATTGTATGTATCCCAAATTTTTATTGCAAAATGTGTAACACGAAACATGGGACAATGACAAACTTTGGTGGTCAATTTCTATATTGCGGAACTTCGAGTGTTGTATATAAAAGCACAAGATATTCATAAAAATGACTAAGTAACCAAAAAGAGAAAGTAAAGGAGAAAAAGAAAGAGGAATTTGATTGTCAATTTGTAGATCGGGGAAGTCTAGGTGTTGTTTGCAGGAGGCAAAACAATGGAAACACAATGTTGAGCTTGCCTACCCGGGAACCCGCAATCCAAAAATTTTGGTGAATATGGAACGGGGAAGCAGTCGGTCGGACTCATGATATAAAAGTATCAGTGGAAATATGAACACGTGAATCCACCAACTCGTGCACCTAGACATTTTCCAAAAAATGACTAAGTAACCAAAAAGGGAAAGTAGAGGGAAAAAAGAAAGGGTATGGCAATTTTCGGAAGCGATAATTGGTGTAAGAAATCCCCATTGATGGTCTTAATAGTAACTATGAAGTGCATTAAACATGTGAGCAGGATCTTCAATCAAGGAATAGATAAAGTGAGCCATGCTTATAGTTTCCAAGATGTGTTTGCATAAGAGAAGCATTGAAAAGCCACAGGAAAATCAATTTTGGGATGTTTAAGTAAAATTCTTGTACTACCAACTTCACCGAATGTATAACAAAGATGAATTTGAATTTTAAGACAAATTTTAATTTTAATTTTATGTGGTTGATATGATAGTTCCATTGGAATTCCCATAGTATATATCCTTTTATTTCAATATTTTCCTGAAGATGAATTTTGGTAAGTTCATTGATCAAGTAAAAGTGCTAAAATGAGCCACATACTACATTTGTGTCAGAGAGATTATATTAAAAGGAAAAGAAACTCCTTTATATACTTTAAGATCATAGAAAAACCTCCAAGATCCTGAATGTTCCATTAATTTTCTAGAATAAAGCGTACAACGAAGAGCCAAGTAAACACCAATTGTATTGAAAGTTGAAGCACAAGGCAACACATGAACACAGAAGGAGGGGAATGAGAAACTTGTCGATTACTATTTTACCATGAAGCACGATCACTATGGACATCCACTTCTGATAGTGCCATGTTATATCATTACCAATTTTAACAATGCCAAATTTCCAATATTATTGGAAATGCCTAATGGTTCCATTTAGAGGAGCAAGCCATTTTGACGGTTCAAAGGATGGTCCTGATTTATTCATAGTTGGATACATTGTATGGGGTTTGTCCTCATGCTTCCCATTTCTTGAGTGAACAATCTTATGCACTTCCTGTTCAATTTTCCATGGGAATGCAAAATTCTATTCATATCCTCAATGGGTGGCATGGATAGATACACATGAGATATTTTTGTTTCTTGCCAACGCTTGATATGATTTTTTTTTTTCAACCGATATGTAGTATTGCATTGTCCTCATTTAAGGTAACGTTTCTATGGACCCGAAAGTCACGTAACATGTAGACATTGTTTGCCTTTTTATGTAGGTATACTTCATATGGGAATTATGCTAACCCAGGAAGCACATCTTGTAATATAGGTTCTCTAATTGTACAATGTATGATTTTGTTTCCCATGGTTTGGATGGTAGCATTGAGGCAATGTCTATATATGTAAGGGCATTTTTTATTGCATCATAGACAATCAATTGTACCATCATTTATGAAAGAAGAGGAAGAAGAAAGAGAGTTTCATTTGGCACATACAGGCTTGAAGGGGTTCGATTACGTATTCACTGCAACCAAAAAACCCTCAACCTAGGCATGCGAGCATAGAATTTCATATATTGAACAATATAATATACAACTACGCAGCAAAAAAAAAGTTGCAGAAAATTGGTGAAGCCAATTTGTATGAAAAAAGTGAGGCTGAAATTGTAGATGTATACACACAACAGTGGTCGATCTAGTTAGTTTCTTGAGATCATGTACTATGTCAATTCACAATTTTGTTACAAATGTTTCTTGGGTTGTGCAAAAGATCCTTTGTTTAACATCTCTTTTCTTTGTTATATTTTTGAATAGAATAAGTGGAAATTTCCCCTTATGGAATTGTTGTTCCATTGAGGAAAACAATTTTGAATAGGTGTCGAACAATTGCAGCTGTAACATCGAACAATGCAATAGTTGTATAAGATAGCCGAGATACATGGACATGTGAAAGTAAAGGAAAAAACTGGATATGGAGAACGATACCATTTCCTTGTCCTTGTCTGACTCTCCATATTTTATATGGAGAATGTGTTACAAGCCATGTTTTCTCACAAGTGTGACAATTGCACCAATGGTTCTGATTGGATAAGTGTCGTTTCTCTGTGCAAGTTGGTTGATTGTTGTGTCCGGTACGAAACGATATTCTAAACAAATCGTGGGAATTTTTTCCACAATACTTGTTTCGTTGAGAGGTATAATTTGATCTCAATCACCACAGTCATATACTATTTTGGTCAATATATTAAAATTTGTAATGGATATCCCATTACCTAGCAATATATTTTCTGTATGTTTCTATACAAGTTGGGTAGGAATAGTCAGTGTGACTGTCATCAGGGCTTCGTTGTCTTCCATTTAAGCATGCATAATGGATCTAGTTTTGTTTTCCTTGTCCAAGTAGGTGCTATAGATGACCATTATCGCCCCAAAAAACACTTGTCCAGTTTGGCGACTGTTCAAGCCCTCTATTGATAGTATTGTGGGTATTATAAGTTTAGACCTGGTGACATTTTTTGAATAGGAAAAATAATGTGAATGGTGGTCTGCATTATTTTTTTGTTTTCTTTTTTCCTGTCATAAATGTACAATTAGAAGCACAACTTTGATGAAGTATGGAGGCCAGAGTTTTGCAACCAAACCTTTTAGTCTATGGAACTTGTGCTATGTTCGGTGTCTTAGTTGTGCTCATTGATACTTCTTGTGAACTGCAAAATATGTGTTGTATATGAAATCAACATATTTATCATTTCATAGATGAATAAATATCTCAGGATATTTGTTTGGTAAACATATGAGGAACGCAATGTATGAATCTTTACTTTGGCCTTATCGGTCTGTTCATGTTTGCGATGATTGACTGCTTATGGCCATGTCACTGGTCCAACTTTTTATGATGAAAGCATGTGTATATGAACCTCAGAAGGACTAAATAAGAATATGCATTGTATATTGTCCATAATTGTTCTGAATGTCACATACAGGGTCAAAGGAGATGGAATATGAAATAGGGTGTCAAGGGATACTTAGAAAACATGAGGACCCAACAGTCAAATTGTATGCCTCAGATTGTTTGACTACAAAAATGTGTAACATGGAACAGGGCATGCTGGGGGGGTACGGAGGCCAATATATATATATTGTGGAACCTCTGAAGCTAGAGACACATGAACCTGCTAGCCTGGGAAATCACGATCAAAAAAGTGGCTAAGTATGGAATGAAGAAATTGTTGGTCAAAGTCATGATATAGATGCATGAGTATAAATTTGAACCGGTGAGTCCACCAACCCGTGCACTTAGACATTTTATGAAAGATGACTAAGCAAAGCAACCAGAAAGCGAAAGTAGAGGAGAAAAACAAAGGGGAATTCGGTTAAGTATAGAAGAGGGGAAAAAAAGGGATAATAGAAAGTGGGGAAATATAAATGGGGAACGATATGTTTGGAAGCTGGAAGTCTCAACAAAGGCCCATTGTTTCCAAATAATCGTTTTATAATGAAATATTATATGCACCCACCCATTTTGTGTGTTTGATTTACTATCATAGTTGGTATACCTTTTCGAAGATTGTACTTATGTCCCCTTTGCTGTGGCATATAAGAATTCATCTTTCTATCCAACAAATATGTTTCTTTCAATGTAGCAATGCCACAAATATTGTGGACGTGAAGGTAAGTTAGTATATAGAAAGACATGTAAAAAAAATAAACACAGTTCTATTTATTTTAATGTAGCAGCAAGGAGAATATGATTCACATGAGGATAAGTTACTATGTAGAAAGATACGTATTATCTACATACATTAAATTAGGTGTAAAGAAATAGAACAAGTATAACAAATATACAAACAATAAATGGAATACTAAAGAATGGAATATGAAATAAGAGTATAAGCATGCACCTTTGTATCTCCTCTTCCACATTTACGACAAAGAGTCCATCGTCCTCCGGTTATTTTGTTTGTTTAAATGTAGCAATGTGAAAAAATGCAATGGACATGAAGGTAAGTTGGTATGTAGGAAGACATGCAAAAAAATAAAAAAAAAGTTCTATTTATTTCAATGTAGCGGCAAAGAGAATACAAAGGACATGAAGATAAGTTATTATGTAGGAAGATACACAATATCTACATACAATAAATTAGGTGAAAAGAAGTAGAACACATATATAGACATTAAATGAAATACAAAACAATGGAATATGAAATAAGAGTACAAGAACGCATGTTTGTATCTCCTCTTCTACATGTGTGGTAAAGACTCCTTCATCTTCTCCAGTCACTCAGTTTGTTTCAATGTGAGAATGCACAAAATACAATGAACATGAATGGAAGCTGGTATGTAGAGGAGAAGAAGTAATATGTACATACAATAAATCATAATCAAAGGAATAGAATAAAATATAGTTAGAAACATGAACCTTTTCTTTTCTTGATCCATGGTTGTAATTATATAGAATTTTCCCTGTCCAAAATATACTACACACCAAAAAATATTAAAAAATCGCATGGCTATAGCTGAAAGATGTTGGTTTTTCGCATCAAAGTATCCAGATATGCTTTGAGACATGGAAATATAAATTTTCAATATATTTGATGTATATCTCATATTTCAAGTACAAGACAAATTGTATCCTGGTCAGACTAGTCTGTGTACATGATAAAGAGGTTTTATTGTGATATGGGAACATTTCATCATATATATTTAATAAGTGTGTTTTGCACATGTTTTATCTTAACAAAAACGAAAGCGGACATTGTAATTACACATGCAGTTGTCCAATTATTTGTTATGCCACTATTTTGAAGCATGTCAACACTGAAGTATCCTAGAATGATAATTGTTTTGTCCAAATATAAATGTTGTGATGCATTTGAGAACACATTCGTTATCTTAGGAATGTTGCACACGAAGCAACATAGAAATTGAATATTCAAATTTGCAATCCACGAAACACCACTCTTTCTAGCACCATCCCAGTAACTTTTTCTTATACAACAAAATTTTGCAAAGGCATGTAGGTATGGTATAGAGTTAGGAGAAAACATTGGAGAAAAATTTAAGAGTAGGACAGGCGGGCATGGGATAGACATTAGATCTCAACTTCACCACACATGAAGAACCGTAGGTCCACCTATAGGTGTAGGACCTGAACACCACAAAGTGAAAACAAATAGCTCCAACTGTCGGCGCATGAACCCAACCCTACAAATACAAATAAAACAAAAGAAAAAAACAAGCAACAAACTAGCGAGGAAGCACGAACTGGCCCAACTGCATCCATGGCACCTCAAACTCGCAACCTTGAACCAAACAACAACAAGCAACAACCGATGAACCAACGAACCAACGAAGAAGAAACAACCCTTGAACGAGTAAACAACATATGTATCTTCAACGATTACAAAATTTCATCCCAAGCACAGAAGAAACCCAAAACATATGAATACCATGCGAGTAGAAATAATTTAACATTCTTACTTGCAAACTGCAAATAGTAAACAACAAAGAACGAAGACAATTGAAATTATGGCATTGAAACTTACTCCACAGTGATGAATGCAGGTTGAATTGTGGGTGCAGGACTTCGACCTCGCAAAGTAAATAAAATAGCTCCAATTGTGGATGTAGGACCCCAAGCCTGCAAAGTTGAAGCAAACAAAAGAAATCAACAAGCATCAATAGGTCCAACTGCAGGTGCAGGTCCTCAACCTTGCAAAGTTGAACCAAACAACAAAAAGCAACAACCGATGAACCAACAAACAAGAATCACCCACCAAAACAATAAACAATGTACGCATCTTCAATGATGACCATATTGCATTCCAAGCATAGAAGAAGTATGAAACATACGATGGTTTTGCAACTCGTGGTGGAAAACAATATTGTCTAAATTCACTGCAACATTGTATGGAAACATTCGAGGAAAAATTTACTGTGAGAATCCTATTTAGGTAAACATTTAAGGATGTCAGGCTATTTAAGGGCCTCTCGGTATGCAAACATTTATGCTGTCCAGCATGTTTAAGGACCTTGTGCTATGTAAACATTTAAGTTGTCAGGGATATTCAAGTACCTCAAAAAGAGTGTCAATGCTCTAAACCTTTGGTATATAAACATTTCAAAACAAATAGAAATAATAAAAACATTAAAAAACAACGTCGATGCTCAAAACTTTCGGTATGTAAACATTTCAGTAAAAATGTAATAAAAAATAAAAAAGAGTGTTTAAGCTCAAAACTTTGGATATCTAGACATTAGAAACATTGGAAACAACGAAGCTCGCAATAATACCTCCAATATATTCTTTAATGAGATGATAACATATAAGATTTTTTTTATTATATAAAAATAATATTTTTACTTCTAGAGTTCAAAGAATACAGATCATGCGAAAATTTATAGTCAAAGGACATATTAATATGAAGTCAATGAATTATCAATCGTTATAGTCCCTCTACGCCTTCGACGGGGACTAATAAGGAGGGAATTTCACCCCTTGTAACATGTATGGTAATATTATGTCATGGAATAAAGAGTAGAAGACATTTTTGCAATTCAAAATGATGTTCTATTATATGTTGGATTGTTCTACACGTGTAATGGAATTTTTAAATTTTTTGGATAATATCTCATGTGAACTAATTCTTTGTGTATTGATCAATTCATTTGAATTTTATGATTACTAATAKATCCACTGGTAAATTTATGGAGTTTATATGAAATTATTTRTGATAAAATCTATGATTTTATTGTTTGKATATATCACTGGTCAATATGGACTATTTCTATAATCARTGATACAAATTTTTATCTCTGTAATTTAAGGGACTCATGAAAAGCCTGTGATGGATTTAGAAGCTCAACAGATCTTTKTTTTCACATTTGGATTTAAATTTTATTTCACTTATGTTTATGGATATGTGTTTTGATGATGGGTCCCTTTTCGTGTGAGGGAACCCATCAGACTATTTTGAGCCCACTCCTCCTCCCGAGTCGTAGCCTTCACTTAACAAGGATAAAAGGGATGGCCGAAATTCAACCAGTCCCGAGATAAGTATATGCCCCTTTCTCATTTTGTTTATATTGTTCCTTAAATTACATTGACGTGGTTTAGTAATCATATAATGGTTCCCTTTTGCAGGTTAAGTTCAGGTGCTATGATTCCGTGAAGGGAGAACATCCTTCTTGGAAAAGGTACTTCAGGTTCCATCGCAGCATGATCTCTTTCTGAGATTCGATTCCACAGATAAACAAAACAATTTTTCCTTTATTACTCTGTTATAAACTATTGATGTAGATTATTTAAATTATGTTTGAATTAACTAGAAGAGATTAATGGGTATGCAAAACCCCATTGTATTAATATTTTAATTAGAGTAATATACAAGGCCCTATGTATAGCTGCGACCTATCAATTTCCTAAATAAATTTTGCATGATAATCTATGAGATCCATTATATGAGATATCCATTTCTTTAATATATGTGTAAGTATATATGGAAATTTTTATTCGTCTATTTTTATACTAAAAAATGATCCCAGAGTTTTTCTTCACTACTTTGGTTTGAAAAATAAATATAGGAAGAAGTAAACCTAAGTAGTTTACTTATTATTGTTCTGATATAATCTAATTTCCTCAGTTCACTTGTTTTCTTTTATGTAGTAGTTAGTTTCCATGTGTGAGATTGCCATACAGTGACTATATATTTTTATTACCTACAAATTTTCCTATGTAGTAGCATACATACAAATATTGTAACTATTACAAGTCCAATCCCACCAGAAACATTAACAGGTAATTAAACAGTAGGAAATTTAACAAATCTATTATGTCCATGAGGCACACCTATATAGATCATTACCTATATATATAATAYMAACCATTATAATACTTCCGAAAAATTAAAGTAAATAATTACGATACATATCTGAATAATTATGTTGGGAAAACAAATGGAACAACCATGTTCCACCCAACTGTAGATATGGAATGACCATGTTACTTGTCCTGATCACCCCCTAGCCTAACCATGACTCCATAATGGCGCAAACCCCCTGCCCTCGGGCCGAGATCTGCTCAGGATCGTCACTAAAACCATGCCAAGGGTTAATCAAACCCTTTGTTTAAGCCACGAAATATTTCGAGCTTCGCGAGCTGGAGGTTCCTGACGTTGTCACAACTTTTACAATTGCTGAAATCCAAAACGTCAACGAAGGTTGACTCCTCCAACTCGAATAGCACATGCCACCTGTTACCCACTAGTTTCGTCTTTCAGGACTTTGAGCGAACAACCAATAGTCGTTCCTCTTCCCTTATGATTCCCCGAACTCTGAAATTTTTCCTTTGGCTAGATCAATGGCTGTGATCCTCCCTCGATCCAGCAGTCCTGGTTGTATCGGGATTTCGGTAACCAGGAATTTGAAACTCTCTATTCCAAAGTCACTGCCTCCTCTACTTCCTGGACCCCGAAATGCCGAAATGCCAAAGTTCCACTCCAAAGACACATCGTGTTTCGTGACTTTGGGGTTTTCAATGCAAAGGGCCCTGGATCCTTGTCATCAGAATTTCAAAAATGCCAATCCTCGAAATACCAAAATGCCTGAATTTCACACCTGAAAAATCCCTTTTGCGATTCGGGAATTAGAGTGACCAAGGATTTTGGCCTGCACTCCAAACTTATGAATCCCGAATCCTCGAAATGATCTGTCGGCTCAAACTAACAACAATCAACAATTCACTTTGACTTTTGATGTCAGGGTGGTGGATTCATCCAACTCCTAACCACCTTATAGCTCTTATGGATCCTACGGTCCTCGTGGTTTCGCGAGTTATCCATGGAGAATTCTGACCACCAGATGCACTCCTCAATGACTTCTGCCCAAATGACTCAGTGTTCTCCCTCCTGAACTTGACTTCTATGAGATGATTTCGATCTCTGTATCCCTTTGAGCACTTCAAAAGTGTTATCCTTCCTGAGCTTTCACTTGTAAACTCAGGCTTCTCGAAAGGATCCCTGCTCGCACTCCTTGCGGAAAATCTTCAAATAACCTCTGGTTATNAATCTTCTTTCTAGATTTATAAAATCCAAGGTTTCAATTGGTCTACACACACCTTGCACAGATCTGTGCTTCACCTGCACTTCAGTTGGTATGAGAACAACGATATCTCTCCTAAGATTTCTGAGATAAAACTCAGACCCTCGTCAACGCACACCTTGAGGACGTTCACTGCACTCCTTGCAGGAATTCTCAAGTAGAGAAACAATTGAAACTCATTCTTCTCCTCTCTCAAACTTCATACATTCACCATGAAATCATACACACAGTACAACATTGAAGAAAATGCATAACAAAGAAACAAAGCAATTGTAAACATACCATTCAACAAATGTAAACAACAAGCATCATAACACCATGAAAGTTGAGTCAAAGCTTCATATATTAACTGAAGTGCTCCTGTACATGGGTTCTTCTCTACAGCTCTCTACTACAGCTCTACAACTTATGAATTCTGAATGATCATCCAAAATTACAATGATACAAGGGTGAGGGTATCTATATTTGTTTTCCCTCCTACGCTTCTAAACTATCTATTCTATTAATTCAAATCTACCTACTTTACATTAACATTCTTAAATTCCTATTACATCTGACAGATGAGAATAATTTCTCCAGATCTGTTCATATCTCCAAGACATAAATGTAAGTACGCTTCTCCTAGCTATTACATTAATGCTTCAGATTTCAAACTTCAAAATGTTTTCATAAAAACATGTCCTTTTAGCATCTGCACATTCAGTTGTTCCTTTGACTAGGCACGTGCTTTGGCTTTCTACGATGCTCCTGCATCATACTCCCTCACTTGAAAATTTTCATGAATTCTTGTTCATGAGCTCTTGCACGGTCTGCCCATGCCTATGAATTGCTGCTTCATCCTCCCAACTGGCATCTTCAACTGGATGTCCCTTCCATTTGACCAAGTATTCAAAATACCCTTTTCTCCTTGTCTTTTTGCTAACCCTTTTGTCAATTATGCTTTCCATCTATGGCTCTACAGCTACAGGAATTTGTTTTGTCCATTGAACCTCTTTTTGTTCCTCCTCTGTTCCTACTTCTTCAGCTCTATAAGGGTACAAATCCTCAACATTGAATATCGGTGAGATTCTGACCCCATCGGGTAATTCAATTTCATATGTGTTTTCCCCAAATTTCCTTATGACCTTACACGGTCCAATATTTTTCATCTTCAGCTTATTATATATTCCCCGTGGGAACCTCTCCTTCCTCAGATGCACAAGAATCATATCACCAACTTCAAATTGA
Source organism: Picea mariana (assembly GCA_032191745.1). Classification (NCBI taxonomy): domain Eukaryota; kingdom Viridiplantae; phylum Streptophyta; class Pinopsida; order Pinales; family Pinaceae; genus Picea; species Picea mariana. Next base: position 34,180 of record JASDQU010240683.1, read on the forward strand.
AGTTCTCACCTGTGTTGATCTACTCTCTACTTGTATTCTTGATTTGAACTCTACAATCGCTCCTTGATTTGGCTATGAAGCTCCTTCATTCCTTTTGCAAAGTCCTCTGCACTAGCACTCCTGAATTCATTTTGTTCCGAATCTTTCAATTCAGAAACTCCCCTTGGCTGCATGCCATATACAATCTGGAATGGACTCTACCCTGTGCTTCTATTGAGTGAATCATTATAAGCGAATTCTGCCTGTGGCAGAATGTAATCCCATTGACTGTGGTGTTCAGTCACTAGGCTTCTTAGCAAATCTCCCAAGCTCTTGTTCACGACTTCTATTTGTCCATCCATATGAGGATGATATGCTGAGATAAAAGACAAACTTGTCCCCAACTTCTTCCATAAGGTCCTCCATAAATTCCCTATGAACTTGGTATCTCGATCAGACATGATACTCTTTGGAAAATCGTGAAGTCTGACGACTTCCTTGAAAAACAGGTTCGCAATATGAGTTGGGTCACTGGTTTTCTGGCATGGTATGAAATGTGCCATTTTTGAAAATATGTCGACTACCACAAAGATTGAATCATATCCTCTCTATGTCCTTGGCAGTCCCAATATGAAATCCATGCTTACTACATCCCACGGCCTTTCAGGTATGGGTAATGGTTGGTATAACCCTATGTTCTACCTTTTTCCTTTCGTGTGTTGACAAATTCCGCACCTGTCCACAAATATCTTGACATCTGTCCTCATCCCTAGTCAAAAATATGAGCCATTTAACTTTGAGAACATCTTTTCATGACCGAAATGTCTAGCTAATCCTCCACTGTGTTTTTCCTTCAGCAAATTCTCCCTCATGGAGCATTTTGGAATACATAGTTGATTCCCCATGAACAATAATCCATCCTAGATCATGTATTCATTCCATTAGCTTATGTCCCTGAGAATTGGATTCTCAGATGCCTCATATGCCTCTTTAAAATCTGGGTCATCCCTGTGCATTTCTTTGAGGTTATCAAAACCCAAAGTCTTGACTCTGAATTCCTGGATAAGCAAACATTTCCTGCTCAAAGCATCAACAACTTTGTTAGTAGTTCCAGAAATATGCTTAGTCACAAAAGTAAAATTTTGCATGTATTCAACCCATTTAGCATGTTTTTGGCTCAACTTCTCTTGTCGAGTCACAAATTGTAAAGAGTGATTATCGTTGTGCAAAACAAACTCCTTGGGAACCAAATAGTGTCTCCATTTTTTCAGCGCTTGTATGACTGCATAGAATTCTATGTCATACGTGGAGTACTTAATCTTTGCTTCATTCAGTTTTTCACTGAAATATGTGACCGACCTGTCACCTTGGCTCAAGACCACTCCAATTGAAAATCCACTCGCGTCACACCTGACCTGGAACGTCTTGCTAAAATATGGAAAATCCAGAATTGGTTGCTCAGTGATATTCTTCTTCAGCAGATTGAAGCTCTTCTCTGCTTCCTCCACCCAGTGAAAATATTTGTGTCATTTCTTCACTGTATCCATCATCAGTGTGCTATTTCCACTAAAGTTTTGGATTAATTTCCTGTAGAAGCTATCCAAACTATGGAAGCTTCATACTTCAAACACGCTCTTCGATGATGGCCAATTCTTAATCATCTTTATCTTTTCCGGATCCATTTTTAATTCATTTGCAGAGATAACAAAACCCAAATAAATGAGTTCTATCCTCATAAATGACAATTTCTTCATATTAATCAACAATTTCTCCTGCTGTAATCTTCTCATTACTGCAACTAAATTATTTAATTGTTCTGCTTCTGTCTTGCTGAAAATTAGTATATCGTCAAGATATACAATGACAAATTTCCCTATGAAATCCTTCAACACTTCATTCATCAACCTCATGAAAGTAATGGGCCCATTCGTTAAGCCAAATGGCATGAAAAGCCATTCATACAGCCCCTCATTCGTCTTGAATGTTGTCTTCCATTCATCACCTTCTCTCAATCTAATTTGATGATACCCGCTTTTCAAATCAATCTTTGAAAAAAACTTTTCTCCACTCAAGCAATCCATCAAGTCATCCATCCTTGGCAATGGAAATTTGTATCTGATGGTAATCTTATTGATTTCCCTTCAGTCTGTACACATTCTCTAGCCTCCATCTTTCTTTGGGATGAGAACTGTCGGAACAACGCATGGACTCAAGCTTTCTCGAATCAATCCTTTGTCCATTAAGTCCTGGACCTGTCTCTTAACTTCTTCATTTTCTTGCGATGTCAACCGATATGTTGCTTTGTTCGAAAAACTGGCTCTAGGTATAAGATCTATATGATGACTTATACTCCTGATAGGTGGCAACGAACAAGGTAGTTCATCCACTACTATATCAACAAACTCTCCCAATAACTCCTGGATTTCTTCTAGTAAATCATCTATTCTCGTACTGGCCAAAACAATTTTGGGCTTCCTGACCACAATAAATTGTGTGTCTTCCTTCTTCTTAACCTCATTAAGAAGTTCCTTCCCACTCATGAGAAGTACAGTGTTTCTCATCTCTGTTTTCACTTCTTTATCCTTAATCGGCAACAACATGTGAGTCCTACCATTTTTCTCCAAGGTGTACGTGTTCTTTCTCCCATCATGAACCACATTTATGTCATATTACCATGGTCTACCTAGAAATAGATGACAAACATCCATGGGAATGACATCACATAATATCTCATCTTTATATCCTCCTATTTTTATTTCAACTAAACACTATTTAGTGACATTTATCTGATGTCCTTTTTGTAGCCACGAAACTCTATATGGGCTTGGATGTGCAACAGTCTCCAGCTCTAGCTTTTCTACCA
>JASDQU010240683.1:38046-55022 GCA_032191745.1 Picea mariana
TGCGACCTATCAATTTCCTAAATAAATTTTGCATGATAATCTATGAGATCCATTATATGAGATATCCATTTCTTTAATATATGTGTAAGTATATATGGAAATTTTTATTCGTCTATTTTTATACTAAAAAATGATCCCAGAGTTTTTCTTCACTACTTTGGTTTGAAAAATAAATATAGGAAGAAGTAAACCTAAGTAGTTTACTTATTATTGTTCTGATATAATCTAATTTCCTCAGTTCACTTGTTTTCTTTTATGTAGTAGTTAGTTTCCATGTGTGAGATTGCCATACAGTGACTATATATTTTTATTACCTACAAATTTTCCTATGTAGTAGCATACATACAAATATTGTAACTATTACAAGTCCAATCCCACCAGAAACATTAACAGGTAATTAAACAGTAGGAAATTTAACAAATCTATTATGTCCATGAGGCACACCTATATAGATCATTACCTATATATATAATATCAACCATTATAATACTTCCGAAAAATTAAAGTAAATAATTACGATACATATCTGAATAATTATGTTGGGAAAACAAATGGAACAACCATGTTCCACCCAATTGTAGATATGGAATGACCATGTTACTTGTCCTGATCACCCCCTAGCCTAACCATGACTCCATAATGGTGCAAACCCCCTGCCCTCGGGTCGAGATCTGCTCAATATCGTCACTAAAACCATGCCAAGGGTTAATCAAACCCTTTGTTTAAGCCACGAAAGATTTCGGGCTTCTCGAGTTGGAGGTTTCTGACGTTGTCACAACTTTTACAATTGCTGAAATCCAAAACGTCAACGAAGGTTGACTCCTCCAACTCGAAGAGCACATGCCACCTGTTACCCACTAGTTTTGTCTTTCAGGACTTTGAGCGAACAACCAATAGTCGTTCCTCTTCCCTTATGATTCCCCGAACTCTGAAATTTTGCCTTTGGCTAGATCAATGGCTGTGATCCTCCCTCGATCCAGCAATCCTAGTTGTATCGGGATTTCAGTAAACAGGAATTTGAAACTCTCTATTCCAAAGTCACTGCCTCCTCTACTTCCTGGACCCCGAAATGCCGAAATGCCGAAGTTCCACTCCAAAGACACATCATGTTTCGTTACTTTGGGGTTTTCAATGCAAAGGGCCTTGGATCCTTGTCATCGAAATTTCCAAAATGCCAATCCTCGAAATACCAAAATGCCTAAATTTCACACCTGAAAAATCCCTTTCGCGATTCGGGAATTAGAGTGACCAAGGATTTTGGCCTGCACTCCAAACTTATGAATCCCGAATCCTTGAAATGATCTGTCGGCTCAAACTGACAACAATCAACAGTTCACGTTGACTTTTGATTTCAGGGTGGCGGATTCATCCAACTCCTAACCACCTTATAGCTCCTATGGATCCTACGGTCCTTGTGGTTTCGTGAGTTCTCCATGGAGAATTCTGACCACCAGATGCACTCCTCAATGACTTCTACCCAAACGACTCAGTGTTCTCCCTCCTGAACTTGACTTCTATGAGATGATTTTGATATCTGTATCCATTTGAGCACTTCAAAAGTGTTATCCTTCCTGAGCTTTCACTTGTAAACTCAGGCTTCCCAAAAGGATCCCTGCTCGCACTCCTTGCGGCAAATCTTCAAATAACCTCTGGTTATTTGAGTCTCCGACCCTATGCACTCTTTGCAACAGAAATCTCTCAATCTTCTTTCTAGATTTATAAAATCCAAGGTTTCAATTGGTCTACACACACCTTGCACGGATCTGTGCTTCACCTGCACTTCAACTGGTATGAGAACAACGATATCTCTCCTAAGATTTCTGAGATAAAACTCAGACCCTCGTCAACGCACACCTTGAGGACGTTCACTGCACTCCTTGCAGGAGTTCTCAGATAGAGAAACAATTGAAACTCATTCTTCTCCTCTCTCAAACTTCATACATTCACCATGAAATCATACACACAATACAACATTGAAGAAAATGCATAACAGAGAAACAAATCAACTGTAAACATACCATTCAACAAATGTAAACAACAAGCATCATAGCACCATGAAAGTTGAGTCAAAGCTTCATATATTAACTGAAGTGCTCCTATACATGGGTTCTTCTCTACAGCTCTCTACTACATCTCTACAACTTATGAATTCTGAATGATCATCCAAAATTACAATGATACAAGGGTGAGGGTATCTATATTTGTTTTCCCTCCTACGCTTCTAAACTATCTATTCTATTAATTCAAATCTACCTACTTTACATTAACATTCTTAAATTCCTATTACATCCGACAGATGACAATAATTTCTCCAGATCTGTTCATATCTCCAAGACATAAATGTACGTACGCTTCTCCTAGCTATTACATTAATGCTTCAGATTTCAAACTTCAAAACGTTTTCATAAAAACATGTCCTTTTAGCATCCGCACATTCAGTTGTTCCTTTGACTAGGTGCGTGCTTTGGCTTTCTACGATGCTCCTGCATCATACTCCCTCACTTGAAAATTTTCATGAATTCTTGTTCATGAGCTCTTGCACGGTCTGCCCATGCCTATGAATTGTTGCTTCATCCTCCCAACTGGCATCTTCAACTGGATGTCCCTTCCATTTGACCAAGTATTCAAAATACCCTTTTCTCCTTGTCTTTTTGCTAACCCTTTTGTCAATTATGCTTTCCATCTATGGCTCTACAACTACAGGAATTTGTTTTTTCCATTGAACCTCTTTTTGTTCCTCCTCTGTTCCTGCTTCTTCAGCTCTATAAGGGTACAAATCCTCAACATTGAATATCGGTGAGATTCTGACCCCATCGGGTAATTCAATTTCATATGTTTTTTCCCCAAATTTCCTTATGACCTTGCACGGTCCAATATTTTTCATCTTCAGCTTATTATATATTTCCCATGGGAACCTCTCCTTCCTCAGATGCGCAAGAATCATATCACCAACTTCAAATTGAAGTTCTCGCCTGTGTTGATCTACTCTCTGCTTGTATTCTTGATTTGAACTCTACAATCGCTCCTTGATTCGGATATGAAGCTCTTTCATTCCTTTTGCAAAGTCCTCTGCACTAGCACTCCTGAATTCATTTTGTTCTGAATCTTTCAATTTAGAAACTCCCCTTGGATGCATGCCATATACAATCTGGAATGGAATCTACCCTGTGCATCTATTGAGTGAATCATTATAAGTGAATTCTACCTGTGGCAGAATGTGATCCCATTGACTGTGGTGTTCAGTCACTAGGCTTCTTAGCAAATATCCCAAGCTCTTGTTCATGACTTCTATTTGTCCATCCATATGAGGATGATATGCTGAGCTAAAAGAAAAACTTGTCCCCAACTTCTTCCATAAGGTCCTCCATAAATTCCCTACGAACTTGGTATCTCGATCAGACATGATACTCTTTGGAAAATTGTGAAGTCTGACGGCTTCCTTGAAAAACAGGTTCGCAATATGAGTTGCGTCACTGGTTTTCTGGCATGGTATGAAATGTGCCATTTTTGAAAATCTATCGACTACCACAAAGATTGAATCATATCCTCTCTATGTCCTTGGCAGTCCCAATATGAAATCCATGCTTACTACATCCCACGGCCTTTCAGGTATGGGTAATGGTTGGTATAACCCTATGTTCTACCTTTTTCCTTTCGTGTGCTGACAAATTCTGCACCTGTCCACAAATATCTTGACATTTGTCCTCATCCCTAGTCAAAAATATGAGCCATTTAACTTTGAGAACATCTTTTCATGACCGAAATGTCCAGCCAATCCTCCACTGTGTTTTTCCTTCAGCAAATTCTCCCTCATGGAGCATTTTGGAATACATAGTTGATTCCCCATGAACAATAATCCATCCTGGATCATGTATTCAGTCCATTAGCTTATGTCCCTGAGAATTGGATTCTCAAATGCCTCATATGCCTCTTTAAAATCTAGGTCATCCCTGTGCATTTCTTTGAGGTTATCAAAACCCAAAGTCTTGACTCTGAATTCCTACATAAGCAAACATTTCCTGCTCAAAGCATCAACAACTTTGTTAGTAGTTCCAGAAATATGCTTAGTCACAAAAGTAAAATTTTGCATGTATTCAACCCATTTAGCATGTTTTTGGCTCAACTTCTCTTGTCGAGTCACGAATTGTAAAGCGTGATTATCGTTGTGCAAAACAAACTCCTTGGGAACCAAATAGTGTCTCCATTTTTTCAGCGCTTGTATGACTGCATAGAATTCTATGTCATACGTGGAGTACTTAATCTTTGCTTCATTCAGTTTTTCACTGAAATATGTGACCGACCTTTCATCTTGGCTCAAGACCGCTCCAATTGCAAATCCACTCGTGTCACACCTGACCTGGAACGTCTTGCTAAAATATGGAAAAGCCAGAATTGGTTGCTCAGTGATATTGTTCTTCAGCAGATTGAAGCTCTTCTCTGCTTCCTCCACCCAGTGAAAATATTTGTGTCATTTCTTCACTGTATCCATCATCAGTGCGCTATTTCCACTAAAGTTTTGGATTAATTTCCTGTAGAAGCTAGCCAAACTATGGAAGCTTCATACTTCAAACACATTCTTCGATCATGGCCAATTCTTAATCGTCTTTATATTTTCTGGATCCATTTTTAATTCATTTGCAGAGATAACAAAACCCAAATAAATGAGTTCTATCCTCATAAATGACAATTTCTTCATATTAATCAACAATTTCTCCTGCTGTAATCTTCTCATTACTGCAACTAAATTCTTTAAGTGTTCTTCTTCTGTCTTGCTGAAAATTAGTATATCGTCAATATATACAATGACAAATTTCCCTATGAAATCCTTCATCACTTCATTCATCAACCTCATGAAAGTACTGGGCGCATTCGTTAAGCCAAATGGCATGACAAGCCATTCATATAGCCCCTCATTCGTCTTGAATGTTGTCTTCCATTCATCACCTTCTCTCAGTCTAATTTGATGATACCCGCTTTTCAAATCAATCTTTGAAAAAAACTTTTCTCCACTCAAGCAATCCATCAAGTCATACATCCTTGGCAATGGAAATTTGTATCTGATGGTAATCTTATTGATTTCCCTTGAGTCTGTACACATTCTCTAGCCTCCGTCTTTCTTTTGGATGCGAACTGTCGGAACAACGCATGGACTCAAGCTTTCTTGAATCAATCCTTTGTCCATTAAGTCCTGGACCTGTCTCTTAACTTCTTCATTTTCTTGCGATGTCAACCAATATGTTGCTTTGTTCGACAAACTGGCTCTAGGTATAAGATCTATATGATGACTTATACTCCTGATAGGTGGAACGAACAAGGTAGTTCATCCACTACTGTATCAACAAACTCTCCTAGCAACTCCTGGATTTCTTCTAGTAAATCATCTATTCTCGTACTGGCCAAAACAATTTTGGGCTTCCTGACCACAATAAATTGTGTGTTTTCCTTCTTCTTAACCTCATTAAGAAGTTCCTTCCCACTCATGATAAGTACAGTGTTTCTCATCTCTGTTTTCACTTCTTTATTCTTAATCGGCAACAACATGTGAGTCCTACCATTTTTCTCCAAGGTGTACGTGTTCTTTCTCCCATCATGAACCACATTTATGTCATATTACCATGGTCTACCTAGCAATAGATGACAAACATCCATGGGAATGACATCACATAATATCTCATCTTTATATCCTCCTATTTTTATTTCAACTAAACACTATTTAGTGACATTTATCTGATGTCCTTTTTGTAGCCACGAAACTCTATATGGGCTTGGATGTGCAACAGTCTCCAGCTCTAGCTTTTCTACCATCTCTGTAGATACGAKATTGTTTGTGCTACCGATGTCCACTATGACCTTGCATACCCTATCCTTAGTTTTGCAAGCAGTCTGAAATAGATTGTTTCTTTGGGTTGGGTTCTCTGTCTCCTTCTCTGGCTTCAAGAGAACTTTCCTCATCATCAAAGATCTTTTTCCCTTAGCATCTTCTGCCTCAAAATTCGGTCCTTGAGCTTTAGAAATGTGAGTTTCACCACCATATTTCTTATTATCTGGACACTCATAGGATTTATGTCCAATTTTTCCACAGACAAAGCATTTCACTTCACCTCCTCTGCCTCTTCCTCTTCCTCTGGCTCGAGGAAAAGTATTTTTATCATCATATTGCCTTCCCTATGAGCTTCCTCCTCTCTAAGGTTGAGTTTGAGGTTTATTTCCCTCTTCTTTGGGTTTCTGAGTTCTATCTTGGGAAATTGATTTGCCTTTGGGTTGACTTCTACCTCGGCCTCTTTGACCTTGCTTTCATCTCATCTTCTCTTCAGCTTTCAGAGATATTTGATAAGCATCTTCCACATTTCAAATGGTCATCATGCCCATCTCATCTTGAATGTCATATCATAGACCATTCATGTACCTGGCAACTTTTTCATCATCACTTTCCTGATGACCTGCTCTAATGTTTATCCTGTAGAATTCTTCAGTGTATTCTTTCACTGACATCAGCTTCTATCTCAAATTCTGCATCCTCCGAAACAGAGTGATTTGATAATTCCTGGGTATAAATTTGGCTTTCATCTTTGCAACCATTCTATCCCAGCTTTTGATTTTCTGCTTGCCCTTGCAATGTCTGCCAACCTGCAGTTCATCCCACCACATTGCTGCATGCCCTTTAAGTCTGGTAACAACATGTTTGACTTTCTTATCTTCCTCGACATCCTCATAGTCAAAATATTTGTCTAGATCTCTAATCCAGTCTAGAAGTTCTTCAACATCTAAGTTTCCCTCATACATGGGAATGTCCATTTTTTCTCTAGCACCTATCCTTGCAACAGCCCTGAATAGGCGTTCTTCTGTAGCATCTTCGACTGCAACTTCTTCTCCTTCGTTTCCAGCTTCATTTTCACTTTCAGCCTCACTGATATCCCTAGCATCGACTGTGCACCTTTGTGTTGTATCCATAGCATCAAGTTTGGCATGTAACTCACGCATTTATCTTTCCACTACTAGATCAGGCATTGGCCTATCTCTTCTTCTTGGTGGCATGGCTGAAAATTTTTCCTCTTTTCTCTTTGCTACAAAAAGTAAAGAATTTGTTCTGTGCTCTGATACCACAACTGGTGTGTATCAGACTACTCCTTTTCCTCTAGCTCCCTTTGCCTGAAATATATAGACAAAATCAGGCTCTGATACCACAACTGGCATAGACCCCCTGCCCTCGGGCCAAGATCCGCTCAGGATCATCACTAAAACCACACCAAGGGTTAATCAAATCCTTTGTTTAAGCCATGAAATATTTTGGGCTTCGTGAGTTGGAGGTTCCTAACGCAATTTCACAACTTTTACAATTGTTGAAATCTAAAATGTCAATGAAGGTTGACTCCTCCAATGTGAAGAGCACATGCCACCTGTTACCCACTAGTTTCAGCTTTCAGGACTTTGAGTGAACAACCAACAATCGTTCCTCTTCTGTTATGATTCCCTGAACTCCGAAATTTCTCCTTTGGCTAGATCAATGGCTGTGAGCCTCCTTCAATCCAACATTCATGGCTTTATTGGGATTTCGGTAACTAGGAATTTGAAACTCTCGATTACAAAGTCACTGCCTCCTCTACTTCCTAGACCCCGAAATTCTGAAATTCCAAAGTTTCACTCCAAAGACACGTCATGTTTCATGACTTCGAGGTTTTCAATGCAAAGGGCCCTGGATCCTTTTCATCGGAATTTATGAAATGTTGATCCCTGAAATACCGAAATGCCGAAATTTCACACCTGAAAAATCCCTTTTGCGATTCGGGAATTAGAGTGACCAAGGATTTTGGCCTGCACTCTAGACTTACGAATCCCAAATCTCTGAAATGATCTATCAGCTCAAACTGACCATAATCAACAATTCACGTTGACTCTTGATGTCAGGGTGGAAAATTCATCCAAATCCTAACCACCTTATAGCTCCCCTAAATCCTACGGTCCTCACAGTTTCGTGAGTTCTCCATGGAGAATTCTGACCACCAGACACACTCCGCAATGACTTATGCCCAAACAACTCGGTGTTCTCCCTCCTGAACTTGACTTCTATGAGATGATTTCGATCTCCATTTCCCTTTGAGCACTTCAAAGGTGTTATCCTTCCTGAGCTTTCACTTGTAAACTCAAGCTTCCCAAAAGGATCCTGCTCGCACTCCTTGCGGAAAATCTTCAAATAACCTCTGGTTATTTGATTCTTCGACCCTGTGCACTCTTTGCAACAAAAATCTCTCAATCTTCTTTCTGGATTTATAAAATCCAAGGCTTCAATTGGCATGCGCACACCTTGCATGACTCTGTGCTTCACCTGCACTTCATCCAGTATGAGAACAATGATATCTCTCCTGAGATTTCTGAGATAAAACTCAGACCCTCATCAATGCACACCTTGCGGACGTTCACTGCACTCCTTGTAGGAATTCTCAGGGAGAGAAACAATTGAAACTCATTCTTCTCCTCTCTCAGACTTCATACATTCACCATGAAATCATACACACAATATAGCATTGAAACAAATGCATAACAAAGAAACAAATCAACTGTAAACATACCATTCAACAAATGTAAACAGTAAGCATCATAGCACCATGAAAGTTGAGTCAAAGATTCATATATTAACTCAAGTGCTCTTGTACATGGGTTATTCTCTACAGCTCTCTGCTACAGCTCTACAACTTATGAATTTTGAATGATCATCCAAAATTACAATGATACAACGGTGAGGGTGTCTATATCTATTTTCCCTCCTACTATTCTAAACTGTCTAATCTATTAATTCAAATCTACCTACTTTACATTAACAGACTTAAATGCCTATTACATCCGGCAGATGAGAATAATTTCTTCAGATCTGTTCATATCTCCAAGACATAAATGTATGTACGCTTCTCCTAGCTATTACATTAATGCTTCAGATTTCAAACTTCAAAACATTTTCATAAAAACGTGTCCTTTTTGCATCTACGCGTTCATTTGTTCCTTTGACTAGGCACATGCTTTAGCTTTCTACGATGCTCCTGCATCACATAAGGGAAAACTGAACATCACTCTTTAGCCATTGTCTCTCTGAACAATTTAAAAATATTGTTTTCCTAACACCAGATGTTCTCATAACAACAAAAMAAWTTATTTCCCAACATACTAATCAACATCCTACCTCTCACATATGTTGTGTATATATATCATGCATAGGAMTTTCAATTATTTTCGCTCCTTGAGAAATTCACAGCTTTAYGAATCCCTAATTTCTATGGKCTCCTAGTGATAGAACTCAACTTCTGACACTTTTAAAAATCAGCTGTGAGTTAACTCAACCTCATTCCCCACTCGTGGAGTCATAGCAAACTATTTTTAACCTGGTTGTTCCATCTGTTCTCCAACATTAAATTTATTAAAAAAAGTTGTCTCATACATGTCTCCATAAAAAGAGGACAATTGATAGGTCAAACTTTTGTCCAACAATCATAAAATAATAAATACATACTTCAAAACTCTAAAATTTGAATTTCCAAAAATGGAAATTTAATTTAAAATAACAACTTTAAAATAATTTATTTTTGAATAATTCGAGGATATCAAAGAAAATATAAAATCTCAAACTAAAATATGTAAATGTTGCACCCCACCCAGGTAGGTGACAACCTTTCAAGAAATCCCCCTCGTTCCATCCATTATGGAACCCTAAGGTTGTAAGGGATAACCAAAATGGAATCACTCAAGACAAGTACAAATTGAAATGTCTAAAATGAGAATAGCTTCTTGGTATCCCCCCTATCAATCCCTATGCTACACTTGCTCCTCACCCTCATTGTGTTTCTATTTAGGTTGTTCTTTCCCCTCACTAAATTAGCGTCATAGAGCCATTGGGTGGGGTGAAATGGATGAAAGAGAGATCACTTCATTTATATCGGTGAGGGAATGTGTTTATTGTGGTATTCCCATGTTTTTAGCAGAAGAAAGGATAAAAAGGGAGCTTCTAGATAAGCACATATTTATCTATTGGGTACGTATGTTAAGTTAGTTTCAAGGTTGCGACAATACATGGTCATGTTTTTGTGTTGGTTGAATAATTTGTTTATAACATATTAAATTTTTCATCACTTAATATAATGGTCATCTAAATCTTGACCCGCACTAGATAATTACACTAATATAGGTGGTGATATTGTTCATGACCCGAAAAAGGTCAAGTAAGTTCCCATTTTGAACCAAAGTAGTGAGAGGAAGGGGTTTGAAAAGGATTATAAAAGGAAAATAATTGGGGAGGTTCCAAGTTCAAATCCTAGGAAACAATCCTTGAGGTGACTTAAGAAACATGCAGTTGACATCAACTTTACAAAACACCAATTGACTTGTTTTTTTCTTGATGTCTAAACTAAAGGTTTACCAAATTTATTCCATGTTATGAATATGTTTCTTCGAAAAAAATGGAATAAATTATTCATATTGATTATCTTGAAGGAATTATTAGTAATCCTAAATAAGCATTTTAGTTCTAGTGTCTGAGAGGGAGGCTTGGGTTTGTACTTCTAGTATTGACTTGGATTTACTTATTCTCAAAGGAATGGCATACTATATATATCAAGTGTATATTTAATGTCCTTTTTTGGGTAATCATTAGAAAACACAAAATAAAAAATTGAAATCAAACAACAACAACATCCTCATTATATGAAAATGCATAATATACTTGTATGATAAAATTCATATATATGTGTGTGTGTGTGTCAAATTGTGTCCTCGCCTTATTTTATTTATTTTCATAAATAAAAAACCTGGGTACTAGTGAATTTACTAAAAATATTTCTTACTCCTCCTGCAAGTTGTGAAAAAAGAGTGTTCTTGGGTAAAAGAAGCATCCTAACATGAAAGGTATTCGAGTTCCATGATCATCCTTGCTCGAACCATGCATGCATTTCTTTGGTTACATAGATTTTTTCTGTAAAGACTCTTTAAGCTCTATTTTACAACACAACAATTTGTGGAGTGTTTGGAGATATGTCATCCCAAATGTAATTTTTTGGACAATGACTCATTTAATATAGTAGTTACTTTTGCAAGGCACTTTGAAGTCTATTATATCACTAGATTTTTCGGGTAATATATTCAAATAAAGAATGTATTTGGATTGTTATTCTTTCTATCTATTCTCAGCATGATAACAAATTAATAATAATACATTCTGAATTTATTTCCTTATTGGATTATTTCTCAGAAGTGTTTGATTATGTACATATTTGAGCAACAATCAAAATACATAACTTCAATGGCCAATCGACACATAAACTAGGCACATAAAAATAGTTTTTCTATTTCCTTATGTATGAATACATACATACATACATACATATATATATATATAACCATCATATTTCAAATAAACATTATTTCCAATATCATTCTACTATGATCAGCCATAATATAACTTCGCTATTGAGTCCCTTAAAAACTGATCTAACTTACATGTACAACAATCAACATATTCCTAACAGGTAACAACTATAAATATAATATTGACAATGGAATACAAGCTGAGATACATATCTGAAAACTGATGCCAGAACACAAATGCAACAACCACGTTCCACCCAACCATAGAACAAAATAGCCAAAATTATTGGATTACCAAGTGTTGGCAGCCAATTCAATTTTTTCAATTTCCCTAAAAAGATGCCTACACCTATGTCTCTTGAACTTCAAATTTTTGTCCCATTTTGCAAGCAGACGATATTTCCATTTCAAGCGACATTTGCAAATTGATTTTGATTTTGTTTTCACGACTGAAAGCGTGAAAACTCATCTATCGTTACTTGGACTGTCATAATCTTCTTATTTGATATCCTAATTGGTACTTACCTTTGGTCTGCTATTAAATGGCTGGAATGACTTTCAAACTATGTCCATTCACTTTGATTGCGCAACTCGATTTCTTTGATAAGGCATTAAACATGTTAAGTTATGGGCTACATTTGATTCTATAAGGGTCATGATTGACTTTGGTTTTATATATGATATGATCCTTATTGTTTTAAGCTCTTGACTTATCAATTTTATGAGATATTTTGTTATAATGTTTTATAAAACTTTGATTACTATGCTATGAGCGCATGATCAATATATGAGTTTCGATTTCAGGTTGAAAGGCAAAGGTTTGAAGTTATAAAACCCCGATCGGGTAAACTTTTGGTTTGATAGTCTGAATTTATGTAATGGCACGATTGGATTAACATTGGTTTAAATGTTTGTTTTTTATTTAATGATTAATACGATGGTGCGTTGGTTAACTTTGGGTTTTGATTGAATGGTTTTAAGTTGTCCATTGATATAATATATGGTATGGCGCGTATTAATTGTGGGTTTGATTCTATGTTCGTGGTTTCAAACAATACTATGGAGAATTGATACATTGACCACCACCCAAACTATCCGGTTGGCCGATTCATATGGTTTAAACGATTTGATGTAGATGGAACAGCACTGTACTGTGCCATTATTATCCTGCATGGCGATGGTAATCCCACCACCTTCGCACGCATACAATTAATCCTTGCGTCTTTGAGCACTGCAGCTGTTAGCTGTAACCATTTTCGACCTTGTGTATCGTTTTGTTCGATTCAAACCCCACTATGCACAGAATCCATGGCTCCATTCGTAAGGGTCGAGCCCAACGGGTGCCAAGCATTGCTAATGTTTGATGGCGCTTATAGCGATCTAGAAAAATTTGGGTGGCTCCCGTTCATAAGGAAATTCGATGGTTATAACCCTAGCATGGCTCGGCAATTTGCGTTATCATTCGATGGCTGCCGAGCCAAAGTTGGAGATGTGCAACTTGAGATTAATGAACAGTTTCTTGGCTCGGAAACCAGTCTGCCTGTTACTGGGCAATTGTGGTCGAAAAGTTGCAAGGTGGATGATGTCCCATGGACATTGTTGTTCCAATCTCGAATGGTGAACTCTTGCGACAAAGGTTTGCCTACAAAAATGTTAAAACCATGTTGGCATGACCTCCTAATGATAATCAAACAATTCATTACTTGCGAGGGCAGGTACCGGTTCATTTTCCTGTTTCACTTGCGTCTATTGATGGTTTTTATGGGTTTTGAACTTAATGTGCCCCACTACCTGCATAGAAGTTGGTTCAAGATGGAAAAAAGGTACAAACCCAGCCAGGCCGATACCAGCCTCTTCCATTTGGGGTTGATTAAAATGATTATGGTTTATGAGTTGGGGTTACGTCGTGACTGTTGGGGTGATTTTCTCAGTCGTAATGGCTTTGAAGAATCAAACCCTCCACAGGTTGATAAACCTATGGTGACCGAAACCCAGCCTATTCCCCCTGTGCCTTACAGCGTTTTGCTACCCAAGCCTCTACCCGACCCACTTACGAACTTGCCTATGGCTGTGACTAAACAGGTCGAAATTGCTAAACCCGCAACCAAAAAACCTAAAGCTAAAACTAATTCTAATTCTAAAGGAAAGAAAAATGCTCGATTAATCTCTCGCATGGCGAGAAATAAACCTAAAACCCCTGCCAACTTTGAGCCTATCGTGGTCAGCGAAGATTTCGATTCGGAGATTGAACGTTTTATCGCAAACAAGTATCCTTACTCAGAGGGTCTGTGCGACAAACCTGCATATGACTTTGTCAAGAATTTACCACCTTGTTTGCGGGATGATCCTAACTTTCCTGGCATTGAACTACCTCGTGGAACCCTCGGTGACTCATCGAAACCCCCATCTTCTCAACCAGTTGTTCCCCCATGCGATCAGTGTGGGTTATGGTTGGAGAGATATTACTTAGATGTGCCGATTTTGCAATCCAGAATCCATGCTTTGGAAGATCAAGTGGCAAAGCTCACTGTTCATAATGCGAAGGTGCAACCCACTGACAAGAAGCAGCAAACAACGGGTTCAATTCTATTCAAGAATGTCGAGTCAGCCACGACAATTGTCAATTCGAAATTGGCATAGCCTCAACAACCTCACTGGTATAACTTTCACCCATTTATATGGCACATTCATAAACTCTGTGTACATCATTGACCTTCTCTGTTACATAAACATGCATTGTTGTATATAACTCGTTTTAGTAAATCGAATTTTGTTATTGGATTTGGTCTTGATTATATTAGTCATAATATGGATTTGATTGTGTTAAAATTAGTTGCGATTGAATGTTTTGTTGTATCTATTATAGACAAGATGTTTTGCATTTCAAACCTTGAGACACGATTTATGCTGTGATCTGAATTTTTTATGAGACACATGGTTATCTGTTACAATCTAATTTACATATTGCTTTGAATAACCTAGATACGGTTTGGATTTTGTTTAAAAAAGGGTTTTGTTTTATATCGAGAATTGATACAAATCGTAACAATCATCCAACTTGCAGCCAGTCAATTTGTTGAGGCCAGTCGACCCTATTCTTTTGTGAATTGGAATGACAGTGTATTTTCTGTTACGAGTGGATTTGTAAATGCCCAGGATGATTAATTTGTTTATAATTGACTCAGACCAAATTTTATTTGATTGCCGCCTAGCTTATGGTTATCATTGCTATTGTTCGATCTTGACTATGTCGCACCCAGCAAACGAAATCTATGGTGGTTTTTGGTCAATATTGTTATGCATGTTTCGTTTTGATGTATATCGTAACAGCCTTCCTATATTTGATCAAAACAGAATGAATCTTGTGCTTAATCTCTACAGCCTGTTGATTGAAACGACATGAAATCTATGTACATTGCTACAGCTGTAACATATATTTTGTGTTCAATGATATCAATTATAGTTATGTTGTGGCAAATATTATTTGATATGGTTACTATCATGTTCGATTATGATTGTATTGATTACGATTATATTGTATCTCATTTGATTTGATTCACTGTTTAATTTCGTTTGATACGAAACAGGCCTGCCAAAGTTTGACCATGTTTTATGGTAACTAAAAACATAGCATTCTTTACTCTGTTTCAATTGCATTTATTTTGATATGATTTGATAATTTCACTTGAATTATTAATAATTCATTTTGAGGATTATTAAAATATGATTCAATTTGATTTTATTTGATTGAGATATGGTCCTGTTGGCTATTCTCGACTAGCTACAGAATCAGATGATTCTATAGCTAAGTCTATGGAGTCAATTTTTTGTTGTTTTCTTAATAAAACATCCTTCTAATTTGATCTTGGTGTTCTATTGCAGGAAAATTCGAATTGGCAATAGATATGATGAGCAGTTAGGGGATGTTTTACAGATTCTACTTGCATTTTATTTCCTTAGTTTAGGTGATTTTGGGATATGTCCCAGATTGTGTAAAACTATTTGATATTATCCACAAGGAAGTTTTACCTTGTGAAGAAACCTATATATACTTATTATTTTTGTAATAATGTTCATCCTCATTCATGGGAGAACAAGGATATTGAGTTATAATGCAGACTGGAGCAGAATTGGTGTTTTGTCATAGCTTTTGCTTTTCAACATATCAGAATTTTGTTTCATGTTTTGTATATCACTTTGTTTAAGGTTTATGATTACTTTAGCTATCTAAATTAAATACAAATGATATAATTCTAATCACTATTATCCATATCTTGTTTCTTCCAAATAGATAAAAGACATAACAATTGTTAGTTCAGTTTGTGAATGATGGTTTTACCTTCTTCATAAATTGAATTGTTATACATAAGTTTTTTGCATAATAGGTTTCCCTTATTGCAGGAATTTATAATCATAAGATTGTTATGATCTCTTTTATGTCTTGTTTGTCCTGTAAAACACTTCAAGAAGTAGCATAGCTGATCATTTATGACAAGCTTAAGGAATAACCGGTGTGAGTTTCCCTCCTGCAACCAGCTTAAGAAGTCATCATACACAGGGCAGACTTGGAGCGTTTCCAGGTCAATTAGTCTTTTATTTACTGTTTGTATTAAGTAGTTTAATATAGATGATAGTTTAATTAGATTTATATTATATTGTTTAGTTTCAGTATTTATATTAGATTGTTTAATTTCAGTAATTACATTAGATCRTTTAATTTMAGTAATGTTTATTTCTTTTTCATAAAATATWAAAATCAAAAAAGAGATTCTTGGYTRTCTTARGGCAGAATATACATGAGTTTTGCAGGTTTTAATCAAATCTGTAGATTGTTTATAGTGTACATTTGTGAATAAGTAATATAGCAGCTGATAATTAGATAGTTGATTTGAGTTATTATGATAGTAATTAGTAGTTTGTAGATAGAATAGTTAGAGTAATTTATATTTAGTATATTAGTTCCCTTTCTTTGTTTTATTAGTTTCTAGTTTCCTTTATTTTAGTTAGTTTCTTGTATTTAGTTATAGTTTAGTTTGCTTTAGTTAGATTACTTATCTTAGATCAATTCTCTCTTTGGTTTTCTTAGGATACCTTAAAGCGGCCAACGGAGCCGTTAAACTCGTCAGGGTGGTCCATTCCAAACAGCTTGGGTTATTTAGACAACCCCGGACCAGTTCCACTCTCCCAGTTGATGGACGGACAGTTCGCCCATCAACAAATGGCGCTAGAAGGAGGGACAAACTAAATTGATGGCACGAGGTGGTCGCAAGACTCTTCCACCCCCTAATCGCTCCCCTATAGTGATGAGAAGTCGTTCATTCGATAGTATTCCCCCTCAAACAGCAACTACTTCAACCGAAGATCCACAGATCACAGTTGAGCCAACAACCCCTAATCCTATAGGTGGTGATATATAAGAAATTTTTAGACAATCTCTTATTAAATCACATAAAGCCTTTGCTAGTCTTATGCAACCAAATCACCCGTGTGGTCAACCTTTAGACTTCTCTGAAGTCAGAGAACAATTAGGTGATATAGACCTTACTGTGAATCCTACAGATCCAAACACAAATCCTGCTGCAGGAGGATCTGGGATACCTCCTTCACCACCTCCCTCATCTCCTTATTCT
>JASDQU010240684.1:0-11085 GCA_032191745.1 Picea mariana
GAAGTGGGACCCGTCTCCTGTCACGCCGCCCACCGTGTCATGTTTCCCTTCTCGCCACCTTTACTCCACTCAACCGCGCGACAGGGTCGTTCCTATTGGCTAGTCTCTAACCCTGTCGGGGTTCGGCGGTTGCAAAGTCGAATGATTCGACATCAATGTAGCGTCAAGGCGCAAAATACAAAGAGGCACCATGAACTATTTGACCTAAGATCATGACCCGTGATCACATGGGAGCAGAGAGAGAGAAAGAGCTATCTTGCGCTAGGCCTCTGTAGGTAATTCGAGGACTTTGATTCGGCAGAAACCAACAAACATTTGATTATGGTAGTGGGTGTGTGACAGAGCAAGACTAAAAAAAAATTCTCCTTAAAGTTAAAAGCATATTCTGGTTGAATGATTATGCATACAGTGGTAAAACCCCTCATACTTAACACTTTTCATGAGTTATTCCCAAATTCCCAGTCATCTTTCCATTAAATCCGCTCACTTCCCCCTATTGCATAATATTCCTAGTTATATCTTCTTGACCTATTGTTCTTGGTATACGAAACCATGATTTCTAAGTTCTAAATCTTTTGAAAACAAATTTCCCTGTGGAGTCGTCGGTTTGTTGACGATTAAAAATTGCAACGATTTCTTTCCCCCAAAGTTTTACTAAAGCCTATTATTATCAAAGCTAAATAATACTAGTAGGTGGGACCCCCTTGTAGATTGGAGATCAGGTCTGGTTCTTATTTTTATGTTGTGCTATTGCTTGACACTGCTTCATGGTGATAACATCTTGTTTTATTGGCAATGGATAAGGCATGTTCTGTGGTTTTTCTGTTGCTCTAGGCTCAAGTTTTATTTTACAACGGCCATGTTATCCTTTGTTATCACTACTATCTATTATTGGATATATTACTAGAAGACCTACATAATAAACATGTTAGCAACAACACATACAAGCAATTGGAAGGAAATGAAAGCAATGCAACAAAATGCAAAGGAATTAAACTATGCAAATATAATATTATACATGCATTGGAATTTAAATGGTCATTGTTAAACCTAGCAATAAGCTAATGGTTAGTGATTTGTTAAGTTATATGGAACATGGTTGATTTATGTTATGGAATAAGTTAGAAATGTGATATCGTCGCGCTATGGATTTTAATGGTTGATGGTTTCGATACATGGTTTAATTAATTGAGTTAATGGATTAATGGTTGGCATGTACTAATGAACTAAATGACTAGAGGGTGGAGGTGATGTGCATTTACTCCACATCAAATTTACTCCTTCCATTGGTTGCCACCCTAATCGGGCTATTGTTCAATTGTGGTTTTGTGGTTATGCTCTGATTTTCAAGCAGAGAGGAACCGCTCAGCCAACTCTCGTTTTAAGGTGTTTTGATTACGAGTATGTCTTTTTTTTTCCATTCATGAGTCTGCTCTAGTTATGATATAGATATTGGCTTGGATGTATGGATTTTGCTTTCCTTAAGTATTGCAACTATGTAAAATTGTAATTTTTTGAATGAAGCATAGATGGTTTTCTCTATAATAATGTTGAATTCACGGTGTTATTGGTCATCCTGGGTGTTAGCAGCCATAAAATCTCTCTGTCATCCTTCCTGGTTTAGTTGGAGGGTTTTGTTTGGTCTTGGGTGGCTAGTTGTCTTCACACATTTGTATCACCATACCCAGTCTTTGTCTCTTATGGGGTTTAATGGTTGGAAGCACCTTGTGTCACTGTGCTTTGTTCACTTGGGCATTGGTTTTTTTTCACCACTAATGGTCGCGCAGTGGGTTATATTGTTCCTTCTCAGCCATGTTTTCACCTCAGCATTCTATTTGTTTAAATGAAGAGCCACGAGGGTTATACCCTGCATCTTAAGTATCATTTCTAGGCTGAATCGAATCCTTACTCCTCTGTTCATATCCTCTCCTTTCATGGGAGTTGTCACCTATCCAAGAAATGAATTATGGTTTTCTATGTGTGTGCACCGTTGGTCTCGAAGATTTTCACCATTGAGAGAAGTCAACTCTATCGTCCCTGTGTTGGTCCACAGAACGAACCCTCGATTCCTCAAGTTCGAGGGTTGATAGAGAATACCATTGTGGCCGATCCGGTTTACTATTAGTTGTTATGGATTGGTGTGTATTGTCAACAGAGTTGATTACCGGCTTGCCCAGTTGATTATGTAACAATGGTGTTGGTTTTGGTATCTAGTCACTGCATTTGTTGTTATAAATGGGTAAGCTCTGCATGGTTAATTGGAAAAATCAAATAAACAGTCACTCTCCTTGTGTTTAAATAAATTGATAACCCATCACTATCTTTAATTGAGTAAGTCACAGTGTCGCTTCATGTCAATGCGTGGGTGTGTGTGGTTTCCACATTATGTTAGGTCGAGTTGTTGATTATTATGATAGTCCAAGTAATAGGATCAGCATTGAATTGGGTGATTGAATATTGGGGTTGATACACAGTCATTTTATTTTGCATTGAATTCATTGGGATGTTAAACTTAGCATTAGTTACAATTGTTTAATGATGTTTCACACGTTATGAATTTGTATGTGCGGTGTTCCTACACCATGAATAAATGGTCACTATTATTTTTTTGGCCATATGGTTATTGCAACCGAGATGACTATGGAAATTCCATCCACTATATGCGTTATGGTTACTTGATTGCATCATCAAGGATGGGCACAAGTTTTACATAGTATGGTTTGGTTACAATTTGATTAATTTGAGCAATATTGTTGTTGCCTCTTTGTAATGGATTGATATCTCGGCACGATAGTTTGAGTTAATGATACTGTGAATGTGTGTTTAAAATTGTCAAATGGGATTGTTTCATAGTGGTAGTTATGGCATGGTTATCCATTGTAACTGTTATCAAATTTTTTTGGGGTTACGCCCTCAGAGATAGTCACAGAGTTTAAACATGGCTTGTTTCAATTTAAATATGTGTATTATGAAGTCGAGTATGTTGTTGATGCCTCATTGTGTTGGATGGATATCCCAACATTTTTGAATGTCTAGAGTCAAGGAAAATTGGACTTTTACAGCCACAGAAACACACTTGTGGTTTGTCGAATGGTCGGTTATTTATGGCATAGTATGAGTGGAAGTAGTGATTGTTATCAATGTGTTAAATTTTCAAGCGAGAATATTTACAAGATAAGGATGGGTCATTGTGTTGATTGTCCATTATGCATGAGAAATGATTACCGTGCATGTTAACAGTAACAAGCATGGGTATTGTGATAGTATAACCTCATTGTAATTTGATTAATAATGGATTAAAGGATAGAATCAAGCATGACCTGGAGTTCTACTTGATGATTGAATTAATGTGTGTGCAATGGTTGATTTTGATGATAAACAAATGACTGGTTATGCATTTGGAAATTGACTTAAAATACCAAATGAATAAATGAAAGGAACAGGGCTCCCTTACAGAGTTTTGTGGAATGCATATTGTCTTGTTGATGACACTGTCTTAAGTATTTGATTTCAAACAGTGAGCAAGTTAATGCACAGAATTGTTTGAACTTTACACAGTAATTGTTTTGGGTCTCACTGGTCATTTGGTTGAGGTGTTTCCTTCTTACATAATGGTTTATGGATCACTTGATTAATTTTATGAACAGTAATCGCTCTCCTTCCCTAACATTATTTTTCTTTTCACTAATTACAGCCCCATTGCCTTCCCACATTCATTTTTCACTCACTATTCCAAAATTAATTACAGTCAAGAAGAATTATTTATTGAAGCAGCTGAAAGTTACATTGTCTTGGTTGGATTACAGTGAATGTTTTCTTTGACTTTCATTACAGTTAACTATTGTTTTCTTTTCACAGTAACCATGTTTTTTTCTCCCCTCATTATATCATGTTTCACTCAATACAAACCCCTCGCATATATCATAACCCTTTGTTCTCCCCCTTCTCATTAACAAACAATTTAACAATTTGTATGGATTGGATTACATGAGTCTGATATGTTGTTGAGCCAAAATCTATTTCATATTTTTAAAGAGTTGTCATGTATGGTTATTTAAAAGACTATTTGATAATCAATCATGCATGCAGGAATGACTTTCTTCATCCGAGGTAGCCATGGCAGAGGCAACTGAGGGAGAGGTAATTGAACAAAGGTACAAGAAGGCCAAGGTTCTCCATACATTTTTACGTTGACTCACAATAGTTAGGCCAGTTGTTTCAGGCTGGATATTTCAATTGGATTTGGAAAGGAGTGGTCCAACCTAGGCCTGAAAGGCCTCCCTTCCAAGTTCTGCAAGCCCCTGGTATTCCTGTGCCCCCTCATGTCTCATTGCAACTCAAGGTTCCCAAAAATGACGGATTGTTCTTTTCAATCTCTATATCGTGCATATATCCCTGACAATGTATAATATTGGCAGGCCCTCCCTAACAATAAGAGCATTTGTGATTTCATTCAAGATGAACCTCTTAATCTCAAGGAGATCATATCCATAGAAAATAATAAGATTCCTAAGGGCTTGACTCCTCTTGAGAGTTTGTTTTCATCGAGTTATGTAGGCAATAAAGAAAAACAGAAAGAAGAGGAGTTACGAATGAAGGTGGGTAAAACCATCGCCTTGAACATTGGGGCACTCGAATCTTCAAGGAACGTTAACATAAGTACCCAATGTTCTGATAAGGAAGAAATGAAGTTTCCCAAGCTACTTGGTGGATTTCAAAAAGTTTATGCTTGGCCTTATGAGGATATTCATGGTTTTGATCCTGGTTTTTTACAGAATTATATTCCCATCAAGGAAGGCATGAAACCAATTATGCAAGAACAAAGATCTATTAACTCTGCATTTAAAGAAACTTTTCAAAGGGAGTTGGAGAATTTTTTAAGGGTTGGGAATATTTTTTCAGTCCACCCTGAATGGGTTTCCAATTGGGTACCTGCTTCGAAGACCACTGATCATATTAGAACCTGCATTCATTTTCGCACTTTCAGTCAGGCGATTATGAGAAATCATTTTCTTTCTCTCAATATGGAAATAATTCTTCAGTAGGTTGTAGAATCACAGTTCAGGCCCTTACTTTGTAGTTTTTTAGGTTGCAAGAAAATCAAGGTAAAAGGGGCAGACGCTCACAAAACCACTCTTATCACTAATTGGGGTACCATGTCTTACAAGTGCCTTCTTTCTGGCTTACTTGATGCAAATATCGCTTTTAAAAGACCTATACACAAAAATTTTGATGAATTGGTCAGTATCCATCTCTATCTTGATGATCTAATTGTGTGTGTCAAAGGGTTGATAATTACATCAAAATTCCAAGAGCTTGGCCCTTTCAAAATTACTTTTGTCTTGGACACTAACTCTTACATTCTAAAATATTTACAAAAGCAATTGTTTTCCTACAACACTAACAATCCTCACTTGAAATATTGTGAGGGACCAACATGAAAAGTTCTAATGTTGATTGGGTTTTTTCTATACTAGTAGCTTAGCTTTGCTTTCTTTTTTTTGCTTCTCTTTTATGCTTTATGGTAGTTTGACTTCTGCTTTCTGTCTTAAAACTTTTCTTGCTACTTTTTCATTTTGTCTTTTATTACTGTTGTCTTAATTTTTTCATTTTTACTTATGCCATGATTTTATCATCTTTTAATTAATTTGGTCAAAATAGGATGTTGGATCAATTATTCCAAAGCAACACTCTTGCAAAGCATTGTTAGTCAATAAAAATCAAGCTTACACAGCTATTACGATGTCTCTTTTGAAGGACCCTTGAAATTGTTATATATTTTCATTGTTGTCTTATAAAGAATTGGTTATCTCCTGCTTCTTCTTGCCATTTCTTCATCCATTGAGATTTTTAAGAGCAAGTCTAAAAAAAAAATCCCTTAAAGCTAAAAGTAGATTTCGATCGAATGATTATGCATACAGTGGTAAAACCCCTCATACTTAACACTTTTCATGTATTACTCCCAAATTCCCAGTCATCTTTCCATTAAATCCGCTCACTTCCCCCTGTTGCATAATCTTCCTGGTTATATAGTCTTGACTCATTGTTCTTGGTCTACGAAACCATGAGTTCTGAGTTCTAAATCTATTGAAAACAAATTTTCATGTGGAATCACCAAATTGCTAACGATTAAAAATCGCAACGAAGTTTTTCCCGCAAGTTTTGCTAAAGCCTATTCTTATAAAAGCTAAATAATACTAGTAGGTGGGACCCCCTTGTATATTGGAGATCATGTCTGGTTCTTATTTTGATGTTTTGCTACTACTCGACACTGCTTCATGGTGATAACATATTGTTTTATTCGTGATGGATAAGGCATGTTCTGTGGTTTTTTTGCTTCTCTAGGCTCAAGTTTTATTTTGCAACGGCCATGTTATCCTTTGTTATCACTACTATCTGTTATTAAATCTTTTACTAGGATACCTGCATAATAAACATGTTAGCAACAACACATACAAGCAATTGGAAGGAAATGAAAGCAATGCAACAAAATGCAAAGGAATTAAACTATGCAAATATAATATTATACATGCATTGGAATTTAAATGGTCATTGTTAAACCTAGCAATAAGCTAATGGTTAGAAATTTGTTGAGTTATATG
The DNA here is from genome assembly GCA_032191745.1 of Picea mariana. Classification (NCBI taxonomy): domain Eukaryota; kingdom Viridiplantae; phylum Streptophyta; class Pinopsida; order Pinales; family Pinaceae; genus Picea; species Picea mariana. Next base: position 6,603 of record JASDQU010240684.1, read on the forward strand.
GAACATGGTTGATTTATGTTATGGCATAAGTTAGAAATGTGATATGGTCCCGCTATGGGTTTTAATGGTTGATGGTTTCGATACATGGTTTAATTAATTGAGTTAATGGATTAATGGTTGGCATATATTGATGAATTAAATGACTAGAGGGTGGAGGTGAAGAGCATTTATTGCACATCACCTTTACTCCTTCCACTGGCTGCCACCCTAATCGGGCTATTGTTCAACTGTTTTGTTGTGGTTATTCTCTGATTTTCAGGCAGAGAGGAACCACTCATCCAACTCACGTTTTAAGGTGTTTTGATTACATGTCCTTTTTTTTCCATTAATGAGTCTACTCTGGTTATGAGATAGATATTGGCTCGGATGTATGGGTTGTGTTTTCCTTAAGTATTGCAACTGTGTAAAATTGTGATTTTTTGAATGAAGCATTGATGGTTTTCTCTGCAATAATGTTGAAGTCACGGTGTTATTGGTCATCCTGTGTGTTGGAAGTTGTTGGCACAAGGGCAGACCCAGGGTTCAAAGATACAACAGCGCACCAAAAAAACCCTAACTACGGTCCCTTTGATCAACACATGCGAAGTAGATGAAGTCTCACCCAAGGTAGAGGCAGGGGTGGTTGCAGGACTTAGGTGTCTGCAACCTTAGCTGGGACACAGATATGTTATTATAACACTTAATAGAGCACTTAGCACCGTTAGTTCATCATTATGTAACCAATATCTACTCCACAGAGAAAACAAAGCATCACAGCATTCACCCTGATCTAATGTATGTAAGCACTTAGCAGAGGAATTAGATCAGATCTAGCAGATTCAAGCACTAAGCAAGGTCACAGATGTCATATATAGCATCCAGATTCATCATAAGCACAAAGCATAAACATATATATCTATCTATATCAAATCACTTAGCACATAACACATAAACACATCATAACATTGCATAGATCAGAATAACACAATATTTACGTGGTTCACCCCCACCCTGGGGCTATGTCCACCAACTCTTCTTATTTATTAGATTCTTCAATGGGTTACATGCAAAGAACCTCAAAACCTTACTTCGCACAAGACAAAAGATCTATGCAACTTTCTAGATGCTTCTTCCTTGTGTTACAGCACAAAGCCCTCCACAGTCTCTTACAATGACTTGCACTTGGCTTTGCAAGTCTCACATAGTATGCACGAATCCTTACACTTCTTGATCACACAGATCCCACTCTTATCACTTAGCCAAATTGCACAACACTTGTGCACTATTCAACTACTTCTCACATTGCCTAGCCTTCTATTTATACATACAGAATAGGCCTAAACATGGGTAAACCCATGGGCTAACATCCCATTCCCATTACATATTCCCAAATCCCAAAAAGAACCCAAAAAGGGGTCAAGATCCCACAATATCTACTTTGTATTGCGCTCCATCTTCGACAAGCTGTCGAAGTCCCAAAATAGTTCAACTTGACCAAGGATCTCCTAAAACTTGGTCAAGCACCAACAGGCCCCCAACACTCACCTGTGACTCGTCCTGGGTCACTCTAGTCTGACTAGTTCTACTTCGAACACCTCGATATTGACTCGAGCTACTTCGACTTGATGTTGTGCTATGACCTCCTTTTCAGTGAACTCGTGGATGATTGAATCATTAATAGGTCCCTCTAGACGTTATTCTGTTGTAGTAACAACCTGCTCTAACTTTTCTCCTTGGCCTTCTACCTTTGTAAACAACTGATAGGCCTTATCTTGCACAGGTTGGAGTTTTTGAGTTATCTCCATAACTCTGCTCTGGATAGTATGGATTTGTTTTTATGAAGTGTGTTTCTCTTGGGAGCGCTTCATTCTTTCTAAAGCTGACAGGGACTTCAGTTGCACCTGTATCTTTTCATCTTGGTAATTTGCCTCTTGGAGTTGTGACTCCAGTGCTCTTAATTATGGACTCTCAATGACTCTCTCATATGTCAAGGCACTGCGATCAATGAGCTTCTTACATTCTAGGGTAAGAGCCTTGATCCATTCAACTGCACTCCTGGAAGTTGCTTCTCTTTGGTCCCTTACATCTTGTGGGGTCTTGGGTATTGCGCATAGCTCCAACCCTGCTATGCATTGTTGTAGTTGTTAGATCACTTCTTCAAGTTGTGCTACTTGTTGTGGAACTCACTCTTCAGCCTTTACTTCTATGACTGTCACAGAGCGCAGTGCTTTGTTGACCATTTCCTTTACTTCGAGTTGCTCCGTGAGCAAATGTTCCTTTTCTTGCTGTAGCTGGGATTTTTCTCCATCAAACTTCGCTTGGAGAGCAAAATTTTCTTGTTCTTCAACACTACGTTGCTCTACAAGGACTCCCTCTACTTGTGTCAAAGCCTGGCTAGCTTGCTCTGTTTCTTCTTGCACTCATCGAATATGAGCTTTGACTGTATCAGCTAGGTGGTGGAGTTGAGCTTGCTCATCTCCCAATTTTGGTTCTCCCAGTGTAGTGGAGACTGCACGGATGGACTATAGGGCTTGTTGTACCCCTCGGAGTTCAATCTCAATTTGATCATACATTTCCTCTTGCTTTTCTTCTTGTTTCTCTGTTATTTTCAGTGAAGCATCATTTAGGGTTGCTACGAGGAAGTCGAAGTCATCAGAGGTGAGGACAGTCTGCATCTTGGTCATGGTGGACTTTGATTTCTTCTGGGAGGAAGGTTTCAGAGGTGAACCTTTCCACTTCTTCAGGGGATCAACCTCATCACCCTATTGTTGTTTGACCTCTTTGTCATTCAACTCTTCACCATCACCTCCTTTCTCTGGTGAGATGGAAGCAATATTCATGGATTCACTATCTAAATCCTAAACCTCTTCAGTTTTCTTTGTCCTGCTAGGTCTGGGTGTATCGTACGCATTTTTTGGGTTGTTGATGTCGGATATCTCCACAGGGTCTGCTGGAATGAGGAGGTCCACCTACCAGTCCTTGGTGATCTCCTCCAAGTCCTCCTTCATTAGCTTATGGTAGGATTGGATTTGTTGCTTGTGTTCATCCATGCACGTTGTGATGTAAATAAAATGTTGGTCTGCGTTGAACTTCATCAAGGGCCTGAATCGATGTAGAGTGTTCGGAGTGATGCGAGGCTCAGACTGGATGGTTGTCTTCAGTTGGTTTTAATAGGTATGAAAAACATCATTGTACTGCCACTATTTATTCATATCGCTTGAGTACCACAGTGTACTGAACTTCGCGACCAATGGTTCGAAAGGCTTGATGTCCAGGAAGGTCGCACCTTCCAGCATCTGCCAGGCAATAAAAGTGATCAGGATCAATAGCCAGCTGAAATGAAATTTGTACCCTTGATCCTGGGCTTCTCTGCAGTCGAGTTCTAATCGGTTCACCAGGTACTTCACCCAGTTCATCTGAAATCCTTCTATGCACTTCCGTACGAGGTCAACTACAAAACTAGTGACTTGGGTGGGTTAGTTTTTTCGTACTAACTTCCCTACAATCAATTGACAGGTGAGGCACACAGTGCCACTTTGGATAGAGGCTACCTTGTAGCCTCATGTTTCCTTCTCGACATCGCCATAAGTGTCCTTGATCTATTGTGCTATAGCACAATCCATGGCTTTCCCGAGGTAAAACTCTTATGGATCAGTTCCTTGCATACTTAACCCCGTGATTCGATTGATCATCATCAGATTAACTATTATATGGTGGTTTAGCCACAAATAACCTCCATGGTAGCAAGACAGTAGTATCTTGACACGTGCATTTACCTCCTCGTGTCATCCCAAGTGAGGAATCTTCATGACAATGAGTAGGGTGGACTATGCGAGGTTATGAGTCCATGATTGGGGGATTATCTTTGAATTCTTACCCTTAGTCTGGGCCAGGTACTTATGTGGGGCGAGCATGTTGTAAACTTTGTGATCTTCGAGGTTGAAGTTGCTAAACTTCAACGCTGCAATCTTATCTTGTTCTGCTCGAACTGCGCAGATCCCCTTTGGGAGGTACACAATGACCAAGGCATACTCAAAATCTCTAGGTACGTTGTCTCAATTTACTGTGTCGCTCATGGGTGGAATATAGGCGGGTAATGTGGTCGGGATCAATTTAGCATTCGCTAGATCATCCTTGTGCTTGGTTCGCTTTTCATCGGATGGTCGGGATGGTTTGGCTCCTCGAGCAGTGGATGGAGAGGTTGGTAGTCCTCTCGTCGACACTGCTTGTATACCTGTAGACATTGACATGACTCTTCCAGTCATGAGATCGATCAAAACTTCTTTAACAACTTTCTCTACAGTGCTCAATTCATCTGACATACACACTCGGGGTTAACAATCTCGGGTTCGGGGGAATAACTTAGACACTATAATAGGATAGATAGCAAGAGTGTGATGATCATTGTACAAAAGCAACTTAGTCTGTGGGCTCAAATTATCAGTTGGAAAAAGTGTTCTCGATGTATGGTGCGATGGGATAAATAGGTAACTCGGAATGGGTC
>JASDQU010240684.1:11139-26815 GCA_032191745.1 Picea mariana
AATGGTTATAATGGCCCCAACGGCTATATTTCTTCACTGTGGCGAAGTGTCATGCATCATTGTTCTGATATCCCGGCGAAGCTCCAATTTTGCAATTTTTCCTTCTGCAAAGTTCCCTCGGGAACCTTTTGTAACTTTCCAATCTTAGCTCTCTTCTTACTTAGCTTTCTAGCCTTCTTCCCAGTGAGTTTTGTCTCGTTGTGCCTTTTTCCATTCTGATCTGTAGCTTCTTTTGGCATGGTTACTTCGCGTTGTTGAGATTCTTTCTTAAGAATCAAGGGTAACCCTTCTTCTTCATCTGGAATAGGTACTTCAATCTTCATTGGTTCTTCTAGTGTTCTTGCAACTTCGACATCCGGGTTTCTAGTGTTAAATGGCTTTGGTCTATTCTTTTGTTCTTCAATCAAGTGTGTGATCCTTCTACTCATGAATTCTTTTAACTCTTACTTCTATTGTTCTAAAACTTCTTCTTCTTCTTTCCTCCTGGCCTAATCTTTTTCAATCCAAGGTTTTCCTAGTAGCATGGTAAATGGAGCGTTGTTCTCATTGAATTTAACAATCTCAAAATCTTCCTATGTTGAAGCTCTATTGATAGTCATAGGTAGCTTGACAAGTCTCCCACAGAGGGTTATCAATTTTCCTCTGAATAATCCTATTCCTCCCAATGAGGGAATCATAGCAGGCTTTCCTAAAAGTTCCCAAGTTCTTTCTGTCATAATATTCACCTATGTTTTCTCATCTAGAACACAGTCAATGTCAAATTCTCCTATTCTTACTTCAAGGCATTCTTTTTCTTTGAATATCTCTGATAAGTTGGCATGTTTGTCGTCATTCAGGGTTTCTCTTATCTGTAGAATTACTTTCTCTGATTATTTCTGGGATTCTGTCATAATATTAGTTTCTGGATCTGCCTTAGGGTTTTCTTGATTCATATTCATTTTTTCAACCTTAGCAATCATTCTAGGGAAATCCAAAACTTCATGGCCCATAGCTTTATAGAAAAGACAACTAGGTCTTCTCCCAAGGCATTCCTTATCAAGATGTTTGGGTTTTTTGCAACTGTAACAAAGGGTTAATCCTCTATTTCATTTAAATGATCCCCAGCCTTTCCTGTACTACGCACTAGGATCATGGTAGCTAACCTGCAAACATTTCTTTCTAGGATCCTGCATACACTTATTAGTCCAAACATTCCTTCTATGCATAGGTACAACATATTTTTCACTATTCTTATCAGATCTATTCATATCAAATCTTCTTTCATCTATTAATACCCTAGTTTTCAAGCTAAGATAGAATCTATAAAACATACCTAGATTCATACTTTTGAAACAAACATTTCCACTAATCTTACTTCTACAATGCACAAATCCTTCAGATCTATAACTTTTTACTATTCCTACCTCTATCAGAGCACAAAGCTTTCAGATCTAAAACTTTTCACTATTCTTACCTCTCTTTTTTTTTTTCAGATCGGAATTCTTTCTTTAGCACAAAGCTTTGTCAAACTAAGTAGAGTAATGCGCACTAGAGAAATAGATCTACACATAGATATTTCATAATTTCGGGTCGGACCTTTGCACAAAGATTCTTCTTCCTCAGTTCCCAGCAATCACAGCTTCAGGTACTGGAAACAGAACCATTTGTTGGCACAGGGGTAGACCCAGGGTTCAACACTCCAACAACACACCAACAAAACCCTAACTACCATCCCTTTCAGCAACACCTGCGAAGCAGATGAAGTCTCACCCGAGGTAGAGGCAGGGGTGGTTGCAGGACTCAGGTGTGTGCAACCTTAGCTGGGAAACATATATGTGATTATAACACTTAATAGAGCACTTAGCACCATTATTTCATCATAATCTAACCAATATCTACACCGTAGAGAAAACAGAGCATCGTAGCATTCACCCTGATCTAATGTATATAAGCACTTAGCAGAGGAATTAGATCAGATCTAGCAAATTCAAGCACTAAGAAATGTCACAGATGTCAAATATAGCATCCAGATTCATCATAAGAACAAAGCATAAACAGATCTATCTATCTATATCAAATCACTTAGCACATAACACATAAACACATCAAAACATCGCACAGAGAAGAATAACACAGTATTTACGCGGTTCACCCCCACCCTGGGGCTACGTCCACCAATTATTCTTCTTTATTAGCTTATTCAATGGGTTACATGCATAGAGTCTCAAAAACTTACTCCTCATAAGATAGAAGATCTCTGCATCTTGCTAGATCCTTCTTCCTTGTGTTACAGCACAAAGCCCTCCACGGTCTCTTACAATTACTTGCACTTGGCTCTGCAAGTCTCACACAGTATGCACGAAGAATTACACTTCTTGATCACAGAGATCCCACTCTTAGCACTTATCCAACTTACACAACACTTGCACACTATTCAACTACTTCTCACATTGCCTAACCTTCTATTTATACATACAGAATAGGCCTAAACATGGGTAAACCCATGGACCCACATCCCATTCCCGTTACATATTCCCAAATCCCAAAAAGGACCCAAAAAGGGGTCGAGATCCCGTGATCTATGATTCATCTTGTGCTCCGTCTTCGAGAGGTTGTCGAAGTCCCAAAATTGGTCAACTTGACCAAGGATCTCCCAAAACTTGGTCAAGGACCAACAGCAGCCATAAAATATCTTTGTCATCCTTGATGGTTTAGTTGGAGGGTTTTGTTTGGTCTTGGGTGGGTGGTTGTCTTCACGCATTCGTATCACCATACCCAGTCTTTGGATTTTATGGGGTTTAATGGTTGGAAGCACCTTGTGTCACTGTGCTTTGTTCACTTGGGCATTGGTTTGTTTTCAACACTAATGGTCGCGCAGTGGGTTATCTTGTTCCTTCTCGGACCTGTTTTCACCTCAACGTTGTGGTTGTTTAAATGAAGAGCCACGAGGGTTATACACTATGTGTTAAGTATCATTTAAAGGCTGAATTGAAGCCTTACTCCTGTTTTCATATCCTCTCTTGTGGCAGGATTTGTCACCTGTCCATGAACTGAATTGTGATTTTCTATGTGTGTGCACCATTGGTCTCATAGGTTTTCACCATTGAGAGGAGTCAACTCTAGCTTCCCTTTGTTGGTCCACAAAACAAACCCTTGACTCCTCAAGTCCGAGGGTTTATAGAGAAGACCATTGTGGCCTATCGGGTTTACTATTAATTGTTATGGATTGGTGTGTATTGTCGACAGAGTTGATTACAAACTTGCCCAGTTGATTGTGTGACAATGGTGTTGGTTTTGGTATCTAGTCAATGCATTTGTTATTATAAATGGATAATCTATGCATGGTTAATTAGACAAATCAAATACACAGTCGCTCTCCTTGTGTTTAAATAAATTGATAACCCGGCACTGTCTTTAATTGAGTAAGTCACAGTGTCGCTTCATGTCGATGCGTAGGTATGTGTGGTTTCCACAGCATGTTAGGCCGGGTTGTTAATAGGCTCAGCATTGAATTGGGTGATTAAAGATTGGCATTGATACGCAGTCACTATCTTTTGCATTGAAGTCATTGGGATGTTAAACTCAGCATTAGTTACAATCGTTAATTATGTTTCACGCGTAATGCATTTGTGTGTGTGGTATTCCTACACCACGAATAAATGGTCACTGTAACTATGAGTTTTTTGGCCAAATGGTTATTGCAACCAGGATGACTATGGAAATTCCATCCACTGTATGCGCTATGGTTATTTGATTGCGTCATCAAGGATGGGCACAAGTTTTGCACGGTATGGTTTGGTTGCAGTTTGATTAATTTGAGCAATACTATTGTTGCCTCTTTGTAATGGATTGATAGCTCAGGACGATAGGTTGAGTTAATGATATTGTGACTTTATGTTTAAAATTATCAAATGGGAATGTTGCATAGTGGTAGCTATGGCATGGTTATCCACTGTACTTGTTATCGATATTTTTTTTGGGTTGCGCCCTCAAAGATAGTTACAGAGTTTAAACATGGCTTGTTGAAAATTAAATATTTGTATTATGAAGTCGAATATGTTGTTTATGTCTCATTGTGTTGGATGGATAGCCCGACATTTTTCAATGTCTAGAGTCAAGGAAAATTGGACTTTTACAGTCACAGAAACACACTTGCGTTTTTTCGAATGGTCGGTTATTTCACGACATAGTATGAGTTGAAGTAGTGATTGTTATCAACGTGTTAAATTGGCAAGCAAGAATCTTTGCAAGATAAGGATGGGTTATTGTGTTGACTATCCACTATGCATGAGAAATTATTATCCTACATCTTAACAGTAATAGGCATGGGTACTGTGACAGTATAACCTCATTGTAATTTGATTATTAATGGATTAAAGGATAGAATCAAGCATGACCTGGAGTTGTGTTTGATGATTGAAATAATGTGTGTGCAATCGTTTATTTTGATGTTGAACAAATGATTGGTTATGCATTTGGAAATTGTCTTAAAATATCAAATGAATGAATGAAAGGAATAGGGCTCCCTTACAAAGTGTTGTAGAATGCATTTTGTCTTGTTGATGACATTGTCTTAAGTATTTGATTTCAAACAGTGAGCAAGTTAATGCACAGAATTGTTTGAACTTTACACAGTAATTGTTTTGGGTATCACTAGTCATTTGGTTGAGGTGTTTCCTTCTTACATAATGGTTTATGGATCACTTGATTAATTTTATGAACAGTAATCACTCTTCTTCCCTACTATTATTTTTCTTTTCTCTAATTACAACCCCATCGCCTTCCCACATTCATTCTTCACTCCCTGTTCTAAAATTGATTATAGTCAAGAAGAATTTTGTATTGAAGCAGTTGGAAGTTACATTGTCGTGGTTGGATTACAGTGAATGTTTTCTTTGGCTTGAATTATAGTTGATTGTTGTTGTCTTTGAGCAATAACTGTGTTTTTTCCCCCCTCATTATATCATTTTTCGCTCAATAAAAACCCCTCACATATCCCATAACCCTTTGTTCACCCCCTGCTCATTGACAAACAGTTTAACAATTCGTATGGATTGGATTGCATGAGGTTGATACGTTGTTGAGCCAAAATTTATTTCATATTTTTAAAGAGTTGTCATGTATGTTTATTAAAAAGGCTATTTTCTAATCAATCATGCATGTAGGAATGAGTTTTTTCATCCGAGGTAGCCATAGCAGAGGAAACAAAGGGAGAGGTAATTGGAACATAGGCCCAAGAAGTCCAAGGTTCTCCATACATTTTGACGTTGACTCACAAGAGTTAGGCCAGTTGTTTCAGGCCAAATTTTTCAATTGGATTGGGAAAGGAGTGGTCCAACCTAGGCCTGAAAGGCCTCCCTTCCAAGTTCTGCAAGCCCCTGGTATTCTTGTGCCCGCTCATGTCTCATTGCAACCCGAGGTTGTAGAAAATGACAGATGGCAAGAGATTGTCCACCTGGCAGTTTCCCAATATCGTTGTTGTCCCAATTTGCCTTTGTTTTCTCCTCCGCCTAACAATCAAATTGTCCAAGTTTCCCCTGACCACTCGCTAGTGGAGTCCTCCCATGCTAGAAAAAGATTGAAAATTGAGGCCCTCCATGCCCTTGATAAAGGAAAATTCATTGTTTCCCCTTCCTCACCCTCCAATGGCTCTGACAAATCTGTGTCTTCCCAGATTCATTTGAGGGATGATTGTTCCCACATGATCAATGATATTAGGCCTAAAGGTTCAACGCAGCCAAAGGCAAATTCAAGAAAATCCAAGGGTGACAGCAGCAATCAAGGGAAGATTGCATCTGAGAGTGGGAAATATGCTTTTTTAGTTGTTATGTTATTTATGGTTGATGACAGTTGACTTTAGAAATTTTGGACAGCATGTTTTCTTTGGATATATGAGTAATATATATTTTGAAGATAATTTCAAATATTTTGAGATTAATTCTCAAATGTTAATATGGATGGGAGTCACAAGGAGGTGTGTTTTTCTTAATTGACTAGTATGTTATGATTGTTAAGAGCTAAAGGGAGTCACAAGGGGTCCCACCTACTAGTTATTATTTATTTATAACCCTTATTATGATTATTACTTTTCCCCCTAACTAAAAGTTGGTTTAGTCTCTTAATTAACTTAACTAATGAGTTGGTTCAACTACTTCAACCAATTCTAATTTGTTTAAAGGCAAAAGGAAAGGGAGGAACAAGAGGAGGATAGAAGGAGAAGCATACTAAGGTTTCCTCTTTGATTTTATGCTGAGATAGTTCAGTTTTCATTCATTCTTTAATTTATCACAAGCCTAATACTTTTTATGATAGCAGGGTCTTATTGTAGACAGCAAGATTCGGGGTTGAATTACATCATTCAGACACTTGTTTTTCAGAGGTGTTGATCTATCTTTGATAGTCTATGTAGACTTGTCTGTTTCTGAATTAGTTTTCATGGCTGACAAAGGCTATTGTGCAAAGTCGAGTGGGCAGCAATCTGTGGCAAGTTGATCCAGATTTTATAGTTTAGTTTTTTTTATTTTCTGTTGGGGGTCCTTTTGTATGTTCCATCGGGGATGTCTAAGCTTGACTTTGGTCCTAAATTTTTGCAATAAATTTTGTAAAAGAACGACTATTTGGTGAATTGGAATGAATAAAGCATTGATTTATGTCTCATCTGTCTTGATTATCATCTTGGTGTTTTTACTTCTATCTTTACATTTATTTCAACAACTGTTATATTCAGAAAATTGCATAAAAAGAAAATTTCCAGCAATTTTTTTATTGATAAAAGACTACCCACTTGTAATTAATGCTTGTGAGTTAGGATGTTATTTTTGTTGGCTATAAACATAGGGTGAGATTCCCATCTATTTTTCTTTAGCCAAGTAGAATCTAACAATGCTTGAGTAAGATCATTTCATATATTTTCCTCAACACATACCTTATGTTCTTTTCCCTTCAAAACAAAGCCTTTTGGTTGATATATGAACACATTTTATTTCAAGTCTCCATTCAAGAAAGCAGCCTTCAGATCCATTTGATGAATTTTCCATCTATTTTGCGCTTCCATGGAAAATAGAGTGTGGATGGTATCCCATTTTACTATAGGGGAAAAAGTCTCCTCCTAATCAACACCTTCTTTCTATGAAAATCCTTTTTTCCATGAGCCTTTCTTTGTGCTTGTCAAGTGATTCATCTAATATGTACTTGTTCTTGAATACCCACTTGTAGTCAATTGGTTTGGTTCCAAATGGAGGGTCCACCAACTTCCAAGTCACATTCTTGATGAGAGAAGTATATTCCTTCAGCATGGATTCTTTCCATTCATCATGAGAAGTGGCTTCTTTAAAGGAAGTCGGTTCATGGTTAGTATATAAATTCAACTCACAGCCATATGAAACATCCATGTGATTTACATCACCTGAGTTTGAATTATCTACATTACCACCATCTTGTTTTGAGGAAAATATGGTTATGGTCTTCTCGACCTCATCAGGATGAGCACTTTCAACTGTTTTTGTGAGCCATTTTTGTGGACCTTTCTGATATGGTCCAAGTTTCTCAGTTGATTGAGATGGTGTTGAGTTCTCATCAAGCTTTAGCTTTTCAATCCTCTTGATAACATCATCCAGCTTAAGTTCAGTTTCAAATGAAGTGGCAGAAACTTCTTCATGTGGGAGATATGGTGCTACAAAAGGAGATTCCAGATATTGACCCATGATAGGTGTTAACCCTCAAATCACCAATACAAGCCATTACTATATATTTTTCCCTGAATCCTCATCTTCTTTGCCATTTTCTTCCTTATCCATCAATTTTAGTTGCTTGTATAATGTTTTCAAACTTCCTTCATTTATTTTTGTTTGAGATTTTTATTATGGTTTCATTTGTTTAAGGTTTTGATTGAGTTTGTGAAGAATGATGTTGACCATAATGTTGAATTGGAGGCAGTTTATGAGTGCTAGTTGAAATTTTCTCCACTATATAAAATCTGCTACGAAATCTTTGCGTAGCACATGTATTAAAATGAGGTTGCATAAAAGCGCTACGAAATGATTTCAGGGTGTCTTGAGTGGGAATACGTAGCTAATCAATTATCTTGTCTCCAAATAGTGTTACTCTGCATTTTTTGAAAGCCAAGGGTTAGCTATTTTATGAAATTTGTGGAGGGTGTTTTCCATACCTTATGTTTCTTCTTCATATTTTATACATGTTTGAGATTTTGGCTTTGCAAGATGGTCAGGGGTGGAAAAATAAGTATTATAGACGAATGTGGAATGGATAGTCCATATTATCATGAAATCTATAATTCCAATATTCAATTCCATCATTTCTACAAGACAAATCAATCTCAAAATTGATGGCAGCAAAAAACAAAGTATTTTTTATGTTTGTTTAAGATAGAAACTTCAAACATGGATTCCAAGAATCTGGAGGTGAGTTTCAAAAAAATGGAGGTTTTTCGCAAAAACCATCTCTTCTACAAAAACCTCTCTCTAAATTGCAATAGGTGTTATGGTTTAATTTTTAAAAGGTGCTACGAGACCATTCTGTAGCATTTTGTTATGATTTTTCCTATTTCTGTCATTAAATTCGGGCATACTTGCCGAATATTTAGAGAGGAATATGGAAACTCCCAGAGAGTATTTTTTTAATTATGGAAATAATAACAAAATCCTCTCTTCGTTTTTTCATATATATTACGGTTTGGGAGATTAGAAATGGTTTCTAGACCCTATTTTTCATAAATCCGTGAGGTTTTCTTTTGCAAAAATATCTACTCCAGCTAATCTTCTAGATTTTTAGGGATTTTGGAATCAAATGTTTCAATGCTTTAAGGATTTATTGCATCATATTTATGAAAGGGTGGGCTCCTTAACCTCTTTTTCTAGTATATGGATAAGGAAGCATATTTCACTCAGATTTGTTTCCAGATTTGGTGTTTTGGTTACTAAATTTCATGAGTATAGCCACAAATTCGAATTGGCTTCCTTGATCTTTGGATGCAATGGATAGAAATGAGAAATGTAATCTTTTTTCTATAAAAAAAATTGGAAGAAGGAAGCATTGGGGTTGGGAAATTTTGAGAAAAACAAGAAATTGTGAAAGTGAAATTGTATTTTCGTGAACTTAATAATATTTCAACAACTTATCTTTACATGGGATATATTCATGATTATGGTCAGTTCTTATTTATATCTCTGTCAATATTTATTCAAATATTGTATGTGTGATTTGTATATCAAGTTGTCAAAGTGAAATGGTAATGAATGAGATAGAAATGTTGTTTTAATTCACCTATTTCATGTTATAGTATTTTATGTTATCTTTGCTTCAGATTTTTAATTACCCTCTTTAAAACTTGAAGATCTTCTGCATATGGACAAGTTGTTTATGTGTTCTTTTATTTTTCTTCTTTAATGAATTTTTACTTATGACTGATCTGAGTATGAAATCCTTGTGTGTTGATTTGAAGTGTTGAAAGCCTAAAAGCATCTGAAGTTTTTTCTTAGATAAGTGATACAACCTTTCCCTCACAGTTTGATTGTACCCCAAAGACCAACCTTATAATCCTTTAAATATAAACCAAAATAAAAACAAAATATTATCTTTTAAGTGCACTAGCTCTGGCCTTCTTAGCAGTCAGGGGGATGACCTTGGTGATAACATTTTATGGCGTTGTTTCCAGGGACGGAAGTGAAGATATCTTCCCTGGGATAACAACAATGAAGAGATCTAGCTTTGGATGGTGAACTAAAGTTGGACACCTTATGACTTCTCATCTTTCACCATGGTGACTCCAATTTTCAAAGATTCATAGGTGAATCCACTAGTTGAAGATCCAGAATGACATCAAATGATCGAATAAAAGCCATTGTGGCTGCAAGGTTTGCTCCTTTGAATTTTTTTGATATTGATAGTTTTCCTAATGTTGTTCCTGCTATGGATATTTGGGGAGACTACCTTCCATGATTCAGAGAAAGAAAGGAGTATAATCCTTCGGATCACCTCATCAGATTTCATCAATGTATGGCTTATCTAAATATACATCGGGAAGATGTGCTCATGAAAATGTTTTTTTACTCATTGGAAGGGGATACTCATGAATGGTATCGATCTTTTCCTCCTTCTAGCATATCTTCTTTAAAAGAATTTCATATAGCATTCCATCATCGATGTGAAAGGTATTTTTCCCAAGAACTTCTTCTTGAGCATTGTTGTGAAGAATTTCATTTAGATATTTAGCATATTTATTCTTCTAGTAGTGAGGATGGAAGTGAATATATTAATGAAGATATGGAGGAAAATCAAATTCTTTCTATTTGAAAGAAGCATAGCTTCACATATTTACCCCATTCACTTAGTTTATGGGTGTCAGGAAAACACATCAACAAGTGGGTTTGGATTAATACCCATAGATATTTACCCCTTGGACCCCTTTATTAGACATTCCCCTCTCCTTTGGAAACTTATCCCCCATTACTCTGTATATGTCCATTTGCAGTTGGAATCACATTTTATTTTATTATCATGATATGTAATGTTTACATATTACATATTCTTGCCCGCGACCATACATCGTATTTACATTACATATCGTTAATCTGGGGATTAAATATGGAGATGTTGCATTACCCTCCCCCTACAAAATGCACTGTCCTCAGTGTACAACACCATTCCAATATACATGTACAAAATTTTTACATCATTATATTTGATACTTTTGCAAGTTTACAACTCCTACGAAAATACCAACCAACTATCTATCGTTCCCTTCAATCTACACAACCCAAGGAATTGTACACCCTTCTCTGTACTATAGTCCCTTAGGTTGTACTACTTCCCTTCCAAATCTCTAGCATAGATTGGAAATGAAGTCTTCGAGATGTGGCTCCAAGAACTCCAACTTCCAAAATGGAGCCTTGCACAGTTATGTACAAATGTACATTTAGTTCTCTTCAAAATTTACAAAACTTTGCAAGTACTCTTCCAGCATGGTCTCCTCGTGCTCCCATGTGGCATCTTCAAAACCGTAGTAGTTCCATTAAACATTTACCAGGTCGATCACTTTGTTCTTGAGAAATTTTACTTTCTAGTCTAGGATTCACATTTTTTCCACTTGAAAGTCGCCTTTGTGCTCCACATGGATCATAGTCCAATCAATTGTGTGGTTAGTATTAGGTACATATTTATTTAATAAAGACACATAAAACATATTATGAATTATCATGGATGAAATAAATGCAATCATGTATGCAACTGGACCTATCTTCTCTAAAACTTCAAATGGCCCACAATATCTTACTGCCAACTTTGGGCAACTTCCCAATCTTAGCGAGATCCTATTAGACTTTACTTTTAAAAATGCATGCTCGCCCACTTTGAATTCCCTATATGTCTTGATTATATATGCGTAACTATTTTTCCTATCCTATGCAACCTTTAAATTATGTATGATCTTTACCATATGTTCTTCTATTTCCCTTATCAATTCTAGTCCAATAATTGTTTTTTCTGCTAGATTTCCCAAACTTGTCGTTGTGATACATTTCCTTCATACAAAGATTCAAACGATATTGTCCTTAATGATTCATGATACCCATTATTATAAGAAAACTCAACTAGGTGGAGGTAGTCTTCCCACTTAGAAGGCTTATCCATTACATACATTCTCAACATTTCTCCAATTATCCAATTAGTCATCTATGTTTTCTTATCTGACTCTGGATGATATGTTTTACTGAAATTCAAGTTACTCCCAAATCACTTAAATAACTCCTTCCAAAAATTGGAAGTGAACATGGGATCTCTATCTGACACTATTACCTTATTCACACCATGTATCCTAGCAATTTCCTTCATGTAAATCTTATGCAATATTGGCTTCCTTGTGAGTTGTTTTCACTGGTATAAAATGTGCATCCTTTGTAAGTTTATCCACCACTACCATGATGGAATCATTATGCCTTGCGATTCTTGGAAATTTGGTGATGAAATATATTGTAATTAGCTCTCATTTACATTTAGGAATAGGAAATGGCTATAGCAATCTTGTTGGATGCCTATGTTCAATCTTGACCATATGGTATTCCATTCACCTAGCTATATAATCAGCCACATCATTCTTCATTCCAGACCAAAGTACTAGCTTCTTACCATTGCAATGGTATTTCATTAAACTATATGTCCATGGTATGGTACGTTGTGCATCTTTTTTAAAACAAAATTTCTCAATTCTTAGGAATTAAGAACATAAAATCTACTCCTATACAAGAAAATTCCACCTTCTTCCATCTTGTAATCTTTATATTTCTATTGCACATTGCTTTGGTGCAAAACTTTTTTTAACTTTCACATAATGTTGGTCTATTGTTACATCTTCTAAAATTCTACTTTTTAAATCCGAATGGTACATGTTAATGGCTATAGCATGCATTTCATGCACCCTACTATTGATTGCATCAACCACTTTATTCTATTTTCCCTTGATATGCTTGATGTCGAAGTCGTATTCACTAAGAAATTCCATCCATCTAGTTTTTCTAAAATTTAGTGTTGGTTCCTCAAACAAGTGTTTCAGACCACTATGATCTATCTTTAGCTCTAAATTTCTTCCCATGAGATAATGCCTCCACATTTTTAAGGCGTGAACTATGGCTACCATCTCTAAGTCATGGGTAGCATAATTTCTTTCATTTCCCTTGAGCTTCCTTGACTCATAACATATGACATGCCCATTTTGTGTAATGACTCCACCAAGCCCTTCCTTCCATGCATCTATGCATACAACAAAATCTTCATCTAGATCTACAACCTTTAGAATAGGTGCATTAGTCAATAACTACTCCAAATGATAAAAACTCTCTTCACATTTGGCAGTCCATTCAAACTTTGTTCCCTTCTTTTACAGTGAAGTAACTGGATTTTCAACTTTGGAGAAACCTTCAATGAATATCCTATAATATCCATCTAATCCCATAAAGGATATCACTTTTGAAACACTCTTTGGGGCTAGCCAATTTTTTATTGCTTCGATATTTTCATGGTCCACCACTATTCCCTCCTCTGAGATGATGTGGCCCAAATAATCTATTTTCCTTTGATAGAAAGTGGATTTTCTTAACTTGGCATACAATTGGTTCTCTCTCAATACATGTATCACCATACTCAAATGTTTCTCATGCTCCTCCTCTATCTTGGAATAGATAAGAATACCATTCAACAAGACAATGACGAATTTTTCCAGGTAATCCCTAAAAACTCCATTCATTAGACACATAAAAGTAGTTGGTCCATTTGTCAAGCCAAATGGCACCACCATAAACTCATAATGGTCATATATTGTTTTGAATTTTGTATTGTTGGTGTATTCTTCTCTAATTCTAACTTGATGATAACCTGGTCTCAAGTCAATCTTGGAAAATATCTTCGCTCCTTTTAGTTGATCAAAAATGTCATTGATCTGCATTAGAGGGTATCGTTTCTTTACATCAACCTTATTAATTTGTTTGAAGTCAATACACAACCTCAAAGTTCCATCATTGTTTTCACAAAGAGTACTTGGGCACCCCAAGGTGAGACACTTGGGCATATGTACCCCTTCTTCAACAATTATTCTAGTTGCATCTACAACTTTTTCAACTCAGGTGTGCTCATTATGTAGGGAGTTTTGGACACTGGGGTAGCTTCAGGCATTAATTCAATAGAGAAGTCAATATCTCTCTTTAGTGGCAATCTTTCCAATTCCCCAAACACATATTCATATTCCTTCAACATTGGATATTCTTCAAAACTTGGCTCCTTATTCTTTGATGACTCTTCCATATGGGCTACATATATTTTTCACCCTTTTCTAAAACTTATTTTTAGCTACAATGTTGAAATCTCTCTAATAGATATAGGTCTTGGAATACCTTGCACTACCCTTGAATTCCCTTCCTAAATTCATGTGAAAGCCTTGTTGTAACAATCTAGGATAGCATGTTGCTTTTCTAGCCAATCCATATTGTTGACTCATAAAATAGTCACCAACATCATAGCCTACAAATAGTTGCAAGGCACACTTGAAATTTTTTTTTTACTATCTATGATATCAATATATAACTATTAGGTGGGACCCCCTAGGCAAAAAGAAAGGATGTTTATTTTCAATTATTTCCAGGATAAAAACATTATTAATCTACTCAAAGTACATAATGGCTTCATCTATGTTATATAGTGACAATGTTTTCTTCCTTCGTTTTGATTATGAGTTCCACTTCTGATTTGGTTGCAAGAGAAAGAGAAAGGTTATGCTCATAAAACTTCAAAAATCCTCTATGTTGCATAAATTATACTCATAAGGTGCTACTATATGATGATTATTTTCTTGAGCTCATGTTTGTGGTGATATCAAGTATCAAAAGGTTTGGTTATATCTCTTGTCTAAAGTATACAACATCTCGACAAGTACAAGTCACAATGGTTGAGTTCTAAACTATATGGCATGGTTCAAAAGGCTTGCAAATTCATTTTATGCATATATCATAG
Source organism: Picea mariana (assembly GCA_032191745.1). Classification (NCBI taxonomy): domain Eukaryota; kingdom Viridiplantae; phylum Streptophyta; class Pinopsida; order Pinales; family Pinaceae; genus Picea; species Picea mariana. The sequence goes on from JASDQU010240684.1 coordinate 25,633, forward strand.
TGTGATATAGTTTACATGAAAAAAATTGGTGCAAGATTGAATAGGATGGCATTCATATCACAAAACATATTACAAGGAGGTATCAGTCCTATATAAGAAAAGGTGGCACATTGCAATTAAAAGGTTTGAAGCTCTCGATGCATATTACATATGGTATAATGTATGAACTCAACGTTGATATTATGTAGTGTTGGCTACCATTTAAGCTTTAATTTTTTTCATTCAAATTGGAATATATGCATTCATTACATCGTTGATTCATTTTAAATGTGGTTTTAATGGAGGTTGAAATGAAAATGCTCGACATGAATCTTTGGGTCATCATTCGAGTTGACAATTAATGTGAATGTTGACATGGTTATGTGGCATGTGATGTCTTGCCTACTTGGCAACATTTTTGTCCTGTAATTTGTTGATGGTGGAAAGTGGAATCTGATGTGGAAAGAATTGGTGTGGGTATTGATTTTGTATGACGGATTCTTCCATGCATTAAATGTGCTAGGTTGAAAGCATTTACGCTCTACCTTTGAGGTATATCACCCTCTTTATTCATTTTTTCATTTCATTCATAACAGCAGTTTGTTAAAAGAGCTCGGCTTCATGTTTCTAGTAACTATAGCACTGATTTAGAAAAGGAATTGGAAGCATTGGAAAAAGTAGAATACTCTAGCTCGTTATCCATCGAATACATGTTATTTTTGCAGTATTAATTTTTGAAATGGCTCTGTTTGACTGGTTATCTAAGTGTTCATTCTCTTGAACCTCCTCTCAAACCAATTTGATATGCTTCTGAACAAAATAGTCTTTATTTCATTGCTCTGTGTTGATTAGAAATTTCTTGCACAAACCCTTGTTTCGAAACCTAGTATCTTCAATTCAAACTGTGTGAGTGCGATGTAAATGACTCCAACTTTTATTTTCATACAACAACATCTCTCTATTATTTTTTTTCTAAATTCACCTGAACTTCTTGACCACCTTTTTACTCGTCAATGTTTGTGGTCTCAAGAAAAAATATCGAAGAAAGAGTTGAAGGTTATGTTATTTTTACATGATTATTTACCATTCCTTCTATATAGGTTTCGAACCTATATACTTCAAATACTATATTACAGTTCTGCTCGATTTTGCATGTTTAAGCAATGGCATTACAAGGAAATTTTTTGGTGTCATTCATTTTGAT
>JASDQU010240684.1:29447-43684 GCA_032191745.1 Picea mariana
AACCCTAATCATGGACTCCTGACCCTGATATTCAAGATTTAACTAGTTATGTCATCGTATTACCAAACCCTAAAAAAAAATAAAAAAATTCATGTGCATGACATGGAAAATGTTTTGTATCAAGCCAAAACTTCAATTGGGTTTTGAATACTTTTCTAGCCCAATACCTTGGCATTCATTTATATAGATAAGTTTGAATGTGAGTCTAGAATTGATACTTCTTTGCATGACTTGGAAACCCAAAAATATGATTTGATGTTTACATGAATATACCAACAACTTTATATTGAGGATATTCTTACCCAGTTTCGAATCCTCGTTGAATTGTTTTGCAATATATATATATATATATATACAATGGGTTTTTTTGGAAAAATTGACGAGCTAAATACGAGGTATTTACATAGAGATAATTAATACAATGGGTTTTTTTGGACAAATCGACGAGCTAAATACGAGGTATTTACATAGAGATAATTAATCTCATACATCATGTTCAATTAATAAATATTGAGGTGAGTAGGGGTTTGACCTGTGTGTTATTATTTTACAAAGATTTTTGAATATGGAAATGACCTGGTTGATGGTACTACACTGGTTTTTTGTGGTCTCGAAATATTAATGCCAAATTTTATTAGTTCGTGGAGGCATATTAGATTCATTATAAGATTTCTTGTTAGCTTATATGTTAACTAATAAAATCCATAATAGGGTGATTCTTGTGTTGAATATTATGCTACTTGTTCGATGTGTAACTTGTCTGGGATAAGTTATTGAAGTTTTAAACACAATTTAGTTATTTGATTCATGGGAATGTTGATATGGATTGGAATGAAATACAGCTAGTTCGTGAAGGAATTAGAAGATAATTTCTATCTTACATACAAGACTAAATCCTTCATTATTTTATTTTCCATACATCATTCATAAATTCCCAAAACCATATAACATTTTAACTTCATCTTTCCTCCCCATGTTGTATGAAATAAAAAAGGATTTTATATTAAAAGTGAAGGTTGCTAGCAGTTGATATAAACAGTTTGATAGGAATAGAATATGTGTGTGTGTGGTTAAGAGCATAATTGAAAAAGAATACCTTGTCAAATGTTTGTTCCTTCATAAGTTCAATATTGAACCAAGAGCCATGTTACAGTGTTAGAAAAAATAGGATCACGAAGAAATAAAATAAAACAAATGCAGAAATAAAACATAGATGATACACAATACAATAGAGACATAGATATATTTGGTTCACCCGGTGTGGGATATGCCCACTAGAGAAATTTACAGGTCCTTCCTTTTTATTATCCATTAAAATGATGGGATACAACCTACAACACACATGTCGTAGATTTATCTTCTTTCTCTCACATTTTACTCTCTCAGAATACAATATTCACTCACATACACAACCGCAATACAATTCCCTCATAAAAGAGGGTTTCCTTCTAGAGAAAAAACTCTAACATAAATTCTATCGTCAGATCTGCAATCTTATAATGAACGATCCAGATTGACTATGAAATTACAATATTTTACAAGGAAATTTTACCAAAAAATTTCCTCGAGGGCCCATTGGCTCCCATACCCCCTTCATTCAGAGGCCAACTTTCAAACCCCTGATAGAAGGGGCTAGGCATACTTGGATATAAATCAGGAAGATAATCAGGCTCCACAATCAACAATCTCCCACTTGGAGACTGATCACAACAACTCTATTATTGTTGTATATGTTGGACTATGATCCACCTTGGACCTGGAAAATTTCTCATCTTCACCTTCATGCTTGAAGACCAATTCAAACTGAGCAAGAAATCAGTTTCTCTCTGGTTACTACCTTTGTTAACATGTCTGGAATATTCTTTATAGTATGTATCTTTTCCAACTTCAATTTTCCATCTTCCAAGACAAATTGTATGAAATGGTACCTAAGTTGTATATGATTAGTCTTAGAATGGAAGGTTGAGTTATTTGCAAGATGAATGGAACTCTTGTTGTCATAGTACAACATGTTATTCTCCTACTTCTTTCCCAATTCCTCCATAAACCTATATAACCAAATCATCTCTTTACTATCCTATGTAGTAGCAACATACTCCCCTTCCGTTGTTGAAAGTGAAACAACCTTTTGCAGTTTTGAAATCCAACTTATCGTTGTTCCACCTACACTAAAAATATCCCATGTTGTGTTCCTCCTGCTATCTTTATCACCTGCCATATATGAATCAACATATCTTTGTAGAACAGTGCCTGAACCTCCAAAACATAATTCATGAGTGTTAGTACCTCTCAAATACTTGAGAATCCACTTTACTACCTCCCAATGTTCTTTACCTGGATTGTTCATATACCTACTCACAACTCCCACTGCATGTGCAATATCTGGTCTTGTGCACACTATAGCATACATCAAGTTTCCAATTGTTGATGAATAAGGGACCTTGGACATGTATTATGTCTACTCCTTTTTCATGGGACTGTTGGCACAAGTTTGATCAGACCAGGGTCCTTCTCAAGTTACCAACAAAAGGTACCGTGTAGTCTAGAGCGCTGGAATTTTCATCTCCTCTGAAGAGAAGAAGTCTCACCCAAAGCATTGCTGAGATAGATAGATAGGGAAGGGTAGGGAAAAGAATTAAGAGGATCCATAGAGCCTTCAGGACTCATTCTTGATCTTGTGAAAAAGAAATGAATAGATCTAAAAAATACATGTGCAAGAATCGAACCTACTTAAGTTGAAATCAAGCATTTAAATGCAGAACCAATAAATAGAACTTATATTCCATAAGGAAATATTGTAATTCATAAGAAAACACATAGAGACACATCATATTTGAAAATTTAGGTCCTCCTTCATATTATCTTCGAAATATTTCGGTGATTATAGACTCAGAATTACACAGTGGTTCCCTGTACAAACTCTTCACTCTGAACTCATGTCGTAGAGATCCAACTCTCAAATGGATAGATCAAATTCATTATAGACTCATGACTCAACTGACCAACAACAACAACAATCACATTGTCATCAATGTCAATAACATCAATAACTTTAACAACACTAGAAACAACCCTTTTACACTTATGTTCATCCCTATATATAGTTGGGTTGTGTCTTCTATTTCGGCTTGCATGCTTCCTTGTTTTGTTGCAACCATTTGTTGCTTAGTTGGTGTTGCGCTGACTTTCGCAACGGCTTTCTGTTACTCTTTCTCGTTCTGTTGTCCAACCTTTGTTGAAGCTTGTGCAACTCGTGCTAATTCAAAACTTGCACAATTCCTTATCCAAAAATGAAGGGCCCAACAGGCTCCAACCACAATCCTTCACTCGCCCTTGAGTCAAGTGCTTGGTTCTTTCGCATATTTCAGAAGCATCTATTGTTTTTCCTTGTCCTCCTTTTCTTATTCCTTGGGATATTTTGTTTGTTCTTTCTCTTATTTACCTCTTCAAACGAAGGGCCCAACTCTGGTACCAACTGTAAGGCTCGTTGTTTCACTCCTTGAAAGTTTCCCACTTTATCCTACCATTTCCTAGTGAGGAGTGATGCCTCTGCAACAAATTGTTGGGTTGTCTCCTTGTTATCTACCTTTGTCTTGGACATGACCAACAAGTTCCACTCAAAATCTATTTTTGTGTCAACTTGATGCATTTGCATGTACACTGTCTGAATAACAGATCAGAAGTTGTGCATCTCTTTCTTTGCTACGAACTATGCCTCAAAGAGGGCGTTCAACTCATTTTCTGTCTGTTTGATTTTATCGAACTTCTATTGTTGCTCCATAGGATTCATTGTGGCTACAGATTCTTTGTTCAACACCTGGATCTTTGTGCGCACCTCCTCCAAGACTTGGTTGCATCGAGCGATGATGCCCATCCAGTCATTGAATTCCCTAAAAATTTGTTTGCATTCCGATGTATGTTGGTGTAATGTTGCTTGGGGCATTGTTACCTTGCAGTACTATCTTCTTCATCTTCTCTTGCAGCTTCTGGGGCCGTTGCGCTGCTTCTTGTTGGGCCTGTTGTAACTGTGCTTTCACCTACTTAGCTTGAGTGGTGAGTTGTGTCCATGCTCCTTGTAGCAACTCAATCTGTTGTTCCGGCTCACCTGCATCATTGAATTCAGGTAGTTCGGGCGCAACCTTCTGAATCTTCGGCCAGGCTTTGGCAAGTCTTTCTTGCACTCTTTCCAGTTTTCACTGAACTTGGATTTTGTCATGTGCTTCCTGCATCTTGCATGTTTTCACAACAAACTCTTCCTTCCTTGCAACCTCATAAGATCTCTCAACCTTTTGGATCCTTTTTTCTAATTGATCAGTTGATTCTCTGATCAGTCCAAATAATTGTGTCTTTGTCCACTGCATGAAATTAGCGGATGAAGGAGTTGCGTCTCTGGGTGCTCACATCTGCAGTGGAAGTCCACTGGTCATTAAATGGTCTGAGCGGGTCTATACCTCATCCTTTGTTGGTGGTCCTTTTGCAATGTTAAACCTTAGCCCTGTGGGAAAAAGAGTCAGAACCTATGTTCTGGCTATGCAAAGTTGCATCAATTTTGCACATTGCTAAGGGTCCTAGAGAACTCGCTCCATTTGTTCGCGCGTGGATGTCGCACTCAGCCTGGGTGTTGATTATGGTTCTTTGTGAGCATCTGGTATATCCTTCTCTTTTGTTGCTTCTACTTCATGAATTATGGTTTATTATACCTCCTCACCCTTGGATGGTGAGGGGATTCATTGTTTTCTTTGGGCGTGCAAATTCTCTTCAGTTTGGGTGTCTTTCCCTTGCGTCGAAGGCTCAGGTTGTTGTTCTTAGATGTATAGATTCAGACCATTCAGCTTCATGATTTTCTCTGGTACTTTGGGGTCTGGACCAGAAACTTCTAATCTTGGCTTGAGTGACTCTTGGGTTATTTATGGGAGTCCTCACTCCGCTTTCTCTAGTTGATCGAGTTGCATCGGCTCTGGGGTTGTGGTCTGGGGTGGGATGGTGGTGACAGGGTTTGGTGATTGGGGTGGTGGTGATGGAGGGTGCTCAGTGATGAATGTGAACGGGAAAATTTCAAGCTCCAAGTCATCATGAATGCGGATGATAGTGTTGTCTTTGGCCACTGAGCGGGTGCGAGGAGCGGCTCATGCAAAGGGTTGTGGGTTCAGAGGTTTGTTCAGTGAGACCCCGGTTCTGGGCCAATTCACTAATGGTTCGGTATCGAACACAACACTTAGGATATGGTTAACATCCTCACATGACAACACTACATCGACTGGTAGTGGCTGGAGGGCTGGTCTTTTCTTCCGCTCCAACTATTTCATCTTTTCTTCCTCCTCAGAGTCTAATTGTGGTGGAACGTCTGGCTTCTGTGGCTCTGGACCTGAGCTTGGTCTGGCTCCTGCATATTTGTATTTCTTCTTCAGCTTCTCCGTAGGTAGGATATAATTCATTCCAAACTTGCACGGATTACATTTGACTCCTGGCCAGGACATGACTTCCCTGTCAAAGGCCTCCTCATCCAGATAGAATGGCAGCATCCTTGTGTGGAAATCTTCCCTGCTAACATGTCTCGGCCTGACAAATGTATGGTGTCGGTTCATGCTAAAGGAAATATTTCTTGTATTGCAGTTGAGGAGATCCTATGGGATACACAACCTCTGTGTTGCGTCTATCAAACCATTGTACCACTTAGCAAATGTTGCAGCATTGAAGGTTGTATTCTCTGAATCCAGCATGGATTGCCATGGCTTGAATATCTTTTCCATGCGCCCTTTGTCTAGTATCGTCGATTGTCTTCCCACGGGTGGCTTCCATTTAAACATAGAGAATTCCACAAGTACATATCCATAAGTGAAGGTTCCTCCCTTCTTCTGTGCTTCCTCACATGCTACTAGGAATTCCTTTACCAGGTAACTACACCAATTGAACACTGCTCCATTGGCGCAAAAGTAAGCTACCAATAATGCATCTAGAGTGCATTCACCTTTATAGTATGATCTCATAACCTTGTTGGCTATGATGTAACAGCCAGTCTGAACTGTTTCGAGTAGGATGGGTTCGATTACTGTTGTGCGTCCCCCCCTCTTTATGTTGAATTTCTCATATAGGTTGAGCTCGCCTTTCTTTTTCCCGTGCTTACCAGGACCTTGGAATCCTTTCGACACATCCTCTCCTTGGGAGTATAGTCAAGTAAGCTATTGGATGTCTTCATCATGGATTGGATACCACTTATCCAACCATAGACTTATGTCATGCACCCTACTTATTATAAATTTCATGCACCGCACGACCTCACCAGTGGCACCGAAGACTGGTAGGTCTCTCAGGTTCATGATGGTCGAATGGAATAAGTTGATGAAGTCTGATTTTGGTACAAATTGCATGTCTCATAATTCGTCTGGAGCTATCTCCCAAAATACGTCTATGTTCATCTAAGGAAACAAGATTGAATCTGTGAGGTCAAGATCGAGGAGTTTAACATGCTCCACCTCCCCTTTGAGATCGCCTACGATCTTGACTCATGGGTCGTAGGGCTCGTCTAGTACCGCTTCTTTAGACATGGCACTTTGACTTTTTATGGCTCTCGGCATTCACACTTATGTGGTAGCTAAGGACTAGGGTTACGACTGCGAATTTCACAATGGTACAAGCTGGTTTGCTCTACTGAATTCGGAAATGGCTACGTTCTTTTGGAAATGATACATTCTCGGGCAGGTTCTCAAGGCCTTATACTTGGCTTAACGGGCAAGTTTAGCAATAATTGTTGGTGATCATGACCGTATGGATGCAACTGGATATGAGTTTTCCGACGAGACGGTTTTAACAGGGTAAATTTCATTGGGTGATTCTGGCATTTACTTATTTGCGTGAGTGGAATAGGGACATGGCCGATTTTAGACCTTTCTATTTGACGGGTGGGTATTCTGGTGAAAAATCTGAGGGTATCTTTGCATAACACGGATTTATGGCTTAACTGATCTCAAATGTGGTATCGAAATGGAAATAAAAGCTATGACTAGACTAGGCTCATGTGGCACATGGATTCAGATCATATTCAAATTCATCCTCCCTCCGACCACAAAGGTTGTCCACATCATATTAATGACTATCATTAATGGATTCTCTTGTGCTTTGGATGTTGCACTGCTGAGTCATTCATTTTGTATCAAACAACACTTAAACAGAAAATGAACTATGTGTCATGGTGCAACACTGTGCACATCGCCTTTATTAACTGAATTTACAAAAATTTCAAAAAACTCAAATCTAACTAATGTACAAGTTCCTTCGGACTAGAGAGACAGTCCCTCTTTCTTAGTTTTGAGATAGGTAGGGATTCAGGAGAGCGCCATTCACCCATCCTAGCCACAGCACACCATCCAGTTGCACGAGTTTGACTACTCCTGAGGGTTGGATCTCCACAATTATGAATGGTCCCAACCAGTGCATGCGCAGCTTTCCATGACGCTTCCGGTATCAACTATCGTAGAGTAGCACCTTGTCACCTTACGTGAATAACTTGGTCTTAATGTGCCTATCATGCCAAGATTTTTGTCTTTCTTTTTCAACCGACTGATGGAAGTTTGCTAGAAATATGGTTTCCTCAAGTTCCTGTAACTCCATAAGCCTTTGCGCCACTAATTCCTCATCTTTCATATGTGTGATCTGTGCAATATACAGACTTGGAATGATGAATTATGTGGGCACTACTACTCCTTTCCCATAAACTAATTGGAACAGTGTGTACCTGTGGAGTTTCTTTGTGGTTGTCCTATAAGCCCATAGTACAGCTAGAACTTTTTCATCCCAGTCCTCCTGGTTTGCACAACAAACCTTTGTTAACCCCCTTTCCATAATTTTGTTGAAGGCTTCGACTGTTCCATTGAGCTATGGGTGGTATGGACAATGGATTTCTCTTGTGATGTTGAATCACAAATTTTGTTGTAAGTGTTGTTATAATGTTTCTAATGAAATGAGCTCCCTGATCGTTGGTTAAGCTCCTAGGACATCTGAACCGAGTAATGATATTGTCGAAAATGAACCTGGTAGCAATATCTATCGAACAGTCATGTACAGTTGTTGCTTCTTCCCAACGGGTAAGGTAGTCAGTTGCGGTAATGATGTACCTAGCCTTTGAATTCTTGGTGATAGGGTTGATAGGTCCAATGAAGTCAACTTCCCATTTCTCAAATGCTTGTAGAGATCTAACTAGTTGTAGTGGTAGTTCATCTCGACGTGACAGCTTACCCACTCGTTGACAAACATCACATGATCTAACGTATACTTTTTCATCCTTGAAGAGTGTTTGCCATGAAAGCCTGCCTAAAGAACTTTCTATGAAGTGGCCTTTCCTCCTACGTGGCCTCCTGCAACTCCACTATGGAATTCCCAGAGTATGGCCTATCTTTCATGATCCAGAACACATCGTTTGAGGATGTTGTCTAGTCCTAGTTTATACAATTGTTTGGCGATCAACTGGTAATATGTTGCTCTAACAACCATGTGGTGTTTATGGGTTGTGGAGTATGTTTATGGACAGACCCCTATACTTAGGAAGACTACTATGTCCTCTAGGTATTCCGGTATGGCCTCAATCCTGAACAAGTCTGTATCTAGGAGCTAATCATCTACTGCTCCGCCACTTTCCCCTAACTCTAACTTGGACAGGTGTTCAGGTCCTACATTGCATATTCCTAGTTTGATGATAAATTCAAATGAAAATTCCTGAAATAACAGCATACATCTACAAATTCTTCCTTCCAACACAGGTTTGTTAACTATATATTTCAATGCACAATGATCAGTAAAGAATTTGAAATGAGACCCTAACAAATAATGTCTAAATTTCTGCAAAGCATAAATCATGGCTAGACCCTCCCTTTATGTTGTTGTGTAGTGGTGCTCATCTTGCGACAACTTTCGACTCGCAAAATAGATAGGGTGATCCATAGCTCCATCACCAGGTTGCATTAAGATAGCTCCCAATGCAATTCTTGAGGCATCTACATGGACGTGAAATTCATTCTCCATGTTTGGTAATATCAAAATCGGTGTTGTGATGAGTTTCTCCTTGAGTGTCTCGAGTGATTTATCACATTCTAGAGTCCATTGGAACGTTTCAGCCTTTTTTAGTAGGTTTTACAGAGGTCCAGTAATGTTGGCATATCTTCAGATGAACCTGCGATAGTAGCCTATGTTTCCCAATGTGGAGCACAACTGTTTAGCACTCGTAGGTGGTGGCATATTCACAAAGACCACAACTTTGGTTGGGTCTACCAATACTCCTTCTTGGAAGACTATATGGCCCAACAAATTCCCATGTGGTACATAGAAGATACACTTTCTAAGATTCAATGAGATCTACAACTTCTGGATCTATCAAACATTATCCGCAACAACACTACATGTTCCTTGAGTAGGCTATATATTCTCCAATCATCCATATAGACTTCTATAAATATGTGAATGAACTCTCTAAAAGTTTCTATCACAATCCTTTTGAAAACTGCAGGGGCGTTCTTCAAGCCAAATTACATCACATTCTATGTGAAGGATCCCCATTCTGTTATGAAGGTGGTTTTCCTTTTGTCCTCTTCAGCGATCCTAACTTGGTGGTATCCTGAAAATACGTCTGTGAATGAGTATGCTTCCTTCCCCGCAACCTTTTCTAGCACATAGTCTGTAAAGGGTGTTGGGAAAGGGTCAAGCACACAGGCAGAGTTGAGACTTTTGTAATCTACACAGACTCTAATATCCTTTGTGCCTTTTCTTGCTTTGAATAACTATCAGGCTAACCCAATCTTCTTCTTCTACTACAAAAATGAGTCATGCTTCCAACATCTTGTCTATCTCCTTCTTAACCTTCTCTTTTACTCTAGGGTTAAGACGGTATGGTCTATGTCTGACAGGCTTGGATCCCGGTTTCAATTCAATCTTCATTTCTCCCATAACTCCTTTGATTCCCTTTAACTCTGAAAAAGTCATTGGGAACAAATCCTCATATTCCCACAGCAAATTGTGTATTTCTTGACTGGTTTGTTCATCCCAGTAGTCTCCCACCACAGCTATCTTGGGTTTCTATGTGGTCCCTATATTGATTTTACACAATTTTAATGGGTGATTGTAGGAAATATTAGTCTGAATGGGTATGGTGTTTTGAATTTCTCTACTCCCCTCTGTCTCTTTGATGGAAAGGTTCCTCAATTCCCCTAAATCATCTAAGCTTTATGAATCTCTACTAATATGACAGCATTCTATAGGTTTCTCAATTGAGGGCAATTAGAGATTAATCTGGAGTTCTTGGCTATGTTTGGCACATACCACTAAGTTTGATTTATGATTACCATTATCTGTAAAAAGAAATTGTTTAACCTTTTGCAGGACTACTTCGAGCTCAGGGTACTTACTTGTAAATGAGAAGTCCTTGCAAAATTGAGCTGCCAGTGTTTTCCAGTCATTTGTCTGTCTTCTGGTTTCCTCATGTATAAACCAAGCTTTCAGGATTGGACCTAGGGAGTGGGGAAATACCTGAACCCATAAGTGAGAGGGTATCCCTGCAGCTTGCCATTGTGTCATGCACTGTTCAATATGTATTCTAGGATCTGATTCTCCGTTGAATAGTTATGCAACTTGAAGATCTGTCTACATCTTTGATTCCAGCTACTCCTTATTCTAGAACCTATACTTGATAGCTTGCTTCACCGCGTCCCAAGTTCTGAATATGTATTTATGATTAGCCCACCATCTGGCAGGAGTGTTTTGAAAAGCTACATCTAGTACCGAGATTATCTTATCTTCTCTTACATTTTCTTCTGTGTTGTGCAGAAAATTCTCTAGATCTGAGGTTCCATCATATATCAAGTGTTCTCTAACTTCGGTCCCAACCCATCTGGTCGCTCTGACAGTTTCACATCTTCTTGAGAATCTTTTGTATGAACCTTGTTGCCAACTTTCAAAATCCAATTATGAATCTTCATCTGTTGACTATATGCTTCTCCAACTTATTGATCCATCAACAGTACGATTTATATAATCGTTTCTTGTCCCAGTGGTTACAGTGTACAACTGGTCCAAGTATTCTCCCTCTAGATCATTGTCTGTTGGCTCTATATACCTAGGTCCCACATATGTATCCAAAGGTTGAACTACCTTGATTCCCTCAGCCTCAAAGTTCATGGTGTCTTTCTTTAAGTCAATTACTGCATAATTGTCATAGGCCCAATCGATGCCAAGTAGTGCAGGGTAGGGGTCCTTATCTCCCATGATCTCAATGACTTCAAAGTCAGCCACTGTCTTTACTCCCGCAATATATATCTCCACATTCTCCAGACTTCCTATGGGGAAGATACAATATTGGTTTTCCATTCTTAACTGAATTGGAGAATATGTCAGTCTAGGTTTTCCTAAGGCTTCCCAAGTCTTCTTAGGTAGAATGTTCACATCGGATCCTAGATCCGACATGACATCCTTAATTTCAAATTCATCTAACTGGGCTACTAGTCTTAATTATTTTCCAGATCGTACTTTTCTTCGCAGCACTCTCTGGGTACTCTTCTCAGGAATATTAGCCCTTATTCTTGCCTCTAGGGGTTCTTCATTCCCTAAAACTAGGTATAGCACATTGCACAACTTTTTTGTTAGTTGATCATTCCCCAGAATGTCAAAGAATAATTGAAGCAAAAGTTCAACTACATTTTGAGGTTCCTCAGGTTGTATCAGAAAGGCTACAAGGTTTCTGGGTGCAGGGGGTGAGGCGGGAACTTGCGCCATCTTGGGATAAACAATAGGTTGTGGGGTTTCTCTTGCATCTTAGGGCTAGGAAAATTCTGAAATACTTCTATGGAATATTTAAAGAATAGCTTTTGTTTCAGAGGGTCATACTTGTCTTCTTTAGGTGTTGCTTTCTGGATTTAAGAAAAAGTATCAGCATCAGCTCCTGTCCTCGCTCCTCCTTGAGTAATGATATTAAGGTTGGGCAATTGTCCCTTAGTAACCCTATTTATTTCTGAACTGATAAGTTCAATTCCTCTTTGTCGTACTCTATCCTATAATTTTGCAATTAACTCTAGGTAGTCTTCAGTTGCGTGCCCGTTGGTTATGTAGTGAGAGCACCATGGTTGCCTTGGATGAGGACAATCTCTATCCATGTGAAATTTCTCATCATAGTTATAACACCTTCTTGGCCCTCTTCCCCCAGTTCTTCCTCCTTTGAAGTCTCCTCTGGCTCCACCTCCTCGACCTCTTCTTGGTCCCTAAGGGTTTTCATTCACAATGAATGTTGTTCAGTCTAACCTGTCTGCAAGTGCATCCAACGCTCTACATTGATTGGTATTATGCATGGTAGATGTGCAGAACTCATAGTGTATTGTGTTTGGCACTGTCGAGTATTTCTACATAATGGGGAACTGTCTTGGCCCATGCCCATGGATTCGGCAGATTTCACAATACTCAGTTGTTGGTGTTGCTTGGCCTCCTAGGAAAGCATGATACAGGGTGGGGTTATGGAATGGTAAGTTCTTAGACACTTGCACAACTCCTCTCGCGGGTCTTGGTGGGGTTATCATTGAATTTTGAGGGGGTCCCATTCCCCTTACTCGCAGACACTCGTTCACCAGATAACCTTCTGTATAACATCCTTTGCACCAAACTTGTGGTCGTCCTAATCTGGGTATTGTCAGCTCTTGAATCTTTTATGTAAGTGTCAATATCTTCCCTTGTATTTGTGCCATATTTGAATCTATTGGGGGTGTGTTTATTCTCAAGCTCGCAAGGTATCCCACCATGGATTCAATCTTCATCGATTGTTCCAAGGCGTCTATTAACGTGGCTATCTGTTGTTGCGTTAGTAGAATCTGAGTCAAAGGCAGCAACCCCTAAATGTACCACTCCCTTTGATGTTCTTCATGGATTGGATGTTCCAACCTCCGTATGGAATCTTTAAAATTTCGGCTATATTCCCAGGCTGATTCACCTTCCCGTTGTTGAATCTCATGCAACTCAAATAGAGCCTGTTGTTTTGACTGGGGTAGTTTGAACTCTGTTATGAACCTTGTCCATACCTGGCCAAGTGTGAACGCTTGACCTTGAGATCCTGGAACTCCTAGCTCAATGATATTCATATACCACTTGAGAGCGCGACCTCTCAAGGTAGTCTGGAACTTGACCATCTTATTCGGATTCGGAATCCCTCTGGATCTCCAAATTGCTTCACACAAGAACCAATGATGCTCAACGTCTTCATCTCCCTTGCCCCAAAATTCTGGGTATCGGGCAATCGAACCAACCGCATGGCCAAACATTGTTGATCTTGTTGTTCCTATCAATATGAATCCTAACAGTCCTTCTTGTGATCTACCAGGGGATCCCAATATCCTCCCTATACTCACACTTCCTGGTTGTGAATGACTAATTAATTGTACTGGAACAGAACTAGCGTGAGAAGGTAGTATCGAACTTACTACTTGTATAGAATACACTTGGGGTATGGGTGATTCGGGGCTGGCGCCACTAACTTTGAGGCAGTTTTCTTTGATCTAAGGGGTCTCATTTTCTTCAACTGGGACGATCTCTTCAGCCGAATTTTTTATCTCTCCTATTATCGAGGATGAATCTTCTCTTTCTTCTCCAAGATTCATGTCGGCTTCTTCCTCTCTTACGTCTGCACCTTCTCCTTCTTATCCCATCTCCTGGGGACTTCTTTCTCTCTGCACTTCTCTCTCATTTAATCTTTGACTGTGATCTGAAAACAGATCCAGAAGCCTGATAGGGCTTAAAAATGCTCAAAAATGAAAGTGCTCGGAATGCGTCGAAACCTATGCCATTGCGTCCGTCTCGTCTTCCTGAATCCGGTGGTATAATTTTTATCGCAAACGGAGTCCGTATGAGGAAGATATCGCCTTCTGTCTGAAAGGCCAAACAGGCAAAATTTTGGGATGTTGACTGTACCTGTCCGTACAGTCCGTACAGACACGTGTCAGTCCATACAGCTGACGTGGAACGTCCGTACAGTGACACATGGCAGGTCGTATAGTTGACGTGGCAGACTGGAGACGCGACACGTGGCGGTCCGTACAGTGACGTGGCAGCGCAGGATGATGACACGTGGCGGTCCGTACAGTGACGTGCCAGCACAGGATGATGACACGTGGCAGCCTCAGAGGGTGACACGTGGCAGGCAGAAATGGAACTTTGGGTGTACGAACGGCCAATAAAAAGGTGACACGTGTCACCACTCACAGGGTGACACGTGGCAC